>MU278621.1:3135-49396 GCA_022385745.1 Cubamyces sp. BRFM 1775 | reverse complement strand
GTAGTTTACTCACACCTGTATTAGCTTCTGCTATCGCTTTACAGGTACATACTAATGCTAGTCTTTCGCTCTCGCTCGAGCACGCGTACTGAGGGCTTCTGCTATCGCTTTACAGCCAGTCCGCGTCCAGCTCCAATAAGTTCACCCTAGGTACGATCCTTGCCGTGTATCCCAGAGATATTCTAGCAGACAGAGGCCAAAATACAGGTAGATACGCATGCCTGAGTTCTGTGTAAGCGATTGCCTGTGAAACCAATCCAGAGTCGCCGTCAATGTGATCAGCGTTCCAGTCAGACCGGAGTGCGTCGGACCTCGAAAAGCTCTGTTCGGCGTTGAATATGTTCGGTACATGGGCGCTTGCCTGGGCTCCCTCAAGACTAGATGCTGAGCAAGGTTCGAAGATGATCACACCACCGCGCTCGACTTGTATATATTCACCCTCGTTTTCCCTTCGGAGTCGGCTGCGCTCGATGAGAGGTCCGACATTCATACATATCACTCTCTTCTCCTTCGCAGGCCGCTCGCCATGCACTCTGCTCGGATTTTGCATCATGTAAGGCCAGAGTGAACCCATATCAAGCTGTCTATGGACTGGGGGCAATATATCCAGCAAATTATTGTGGTTTGTGCGTTTACGAATACTTAGCGTGGCGGACAAACTAGAACTAACAAACCCCTGATTGACCTCTGTCAAATGTTACAGAAGAACACCAGATGCCTCGGGGCCAACCTCTGCCTACCTGATCAAGGTCTCGTACAGAAGAACGGGGTGCCAGCGGTGTGGACCGTCCTAGAACGCTTCGGTTTCGATTACCTCTGTGTAGAACTCAAAAGCAACATTCATAGGCTAGAAACCGCCCTGACACTTACTTCACCATGCGCCACATGTTCGAAAACATGTTCCTTTGGCTCGAACCGATAGCGGGAGAGGTAAGCATACATCTACTTCCGCCGCAACAGAAGCGTCGATTCATAATCGCTTGATCAGGAGAACGCCTATCAAGTGGTCCTCGCACGTGGACGACCGCACCAGGCGGTGAAACTCAAAGAAATAGTACAGTTTGTCGCGCGCAATGGCCCGCCGCTGCCTGACCCGCAGTACCTGCATATTCATGCAACGTGCTGTCATGTCTTACACATGCCCGGCGCCGCGGCGTATTTGAACAAGGTACACACCGACATGCAAGAGTTGAACGTATTAGCTGAAGAAGGGTTGTCTGCGGACGTGCTCATTTCCGCACTCAGTCGGATCTCGAATGGGGGATTATCCGTGGCTTCGACGTCGTAATCCACTGTATCTCGACGCACCAGAAGTCCTGCTATGATCAGATGTTATCGCATCTTGCTATGAACGGCGATACTAGCATGTGGGTGTTGTGCAGTAGCTCACCTGTATCATACATGCTCACATTTTTCATTGGCAACTTGATACGGGATGTATGTGAAGTGATCGTTCCGGAAGCTTAACACGCGTTGGTGGGCTGGATGCCATCTATTGAATGACACAGAAGAATCATCATGCCGATGCCTTGCGGTAGATTTCGTAGGGCCGTCTTCATGTAGGCCGTCGATGTGCAGCTCTGCACTCTGGGAAATCTCTGGTGATGTCGTGGTTACATGCTTTGTGCGATCTCCGAATGTGGGCGAGGTGCCCTAGCCCTAGACTGAACATGTGGCGGCTTTGAAGCCTACGGATCGAGTTCTACTAGCTTGAGGGCTTTCACGATCGTAGTCCAGCGCTACCGCAGCACCACCGCGAGGCAACCACCCCTTGCTGGGTGCTCGTAGCGTCTATCGCAGACGCATAACCACATATCAAACTGAACGCTTTCCATCTCCCAGCTTTCTTGCCGCCCCTCACACGAGCCACCAGTGATGTCTCACCCCCTCGTCTGGCCTGGAAAGTACTTCTTCTACGCTGTCGGCAATACGCCCGCCGTCTGCTTGACTCGAGACCTTCCGCCTGAAGAGACCGCCAACATCCTCCTCCTGGGTTGCGGTGACCCCCGCCATGTACTTCAAACCATCTTCTCAGAGCCCGCCAACTGTGAGCCTCATCGATCTGTCTTTGGTATATTGTCTCCTCACGCTGCCGCATCTATAGCTTCCCGAGTTCTCGATTTTACCTGCTGTGATTTCGAACCAGGCGTCTTAGGTACGCTCCCCTAGTCCTTACCATCGTCTATGCTGGCTTACGGCGTCACTAGCACGCAATGTGCTACTCTTTTCTCTAGTCGCCGACGAAGCACCTCAAGACGTTATCTGGAATATATTCTATCACCTCTATCTCGACGCGGAGACCCTTTCTCTCTTGCACGCTCAGTGCAGGAAGCTCATCAATGCCTCCACATCTGCCCCAGAATGGCGTTCATCTCCTTACGGGACCTACCTCCGTATGGCTACCGACCACACTCTAGCCGAGCTGCGTCGTCATTGGGCGCTCTACGAGGCGATGCAAGATTTGCCTCCTCGACGCCTCTCGGCCATCCGTGAAGCTTTCAGGGAAGCCTTCAGGCCCTACCGCAACTTCGATGGCGTCCTCATGACGTCTGCACGAGCGGCCGGTCCCCTCATCGCTCATGCAGTCACTGTTAGCACTGATCACGCCAAAAGCTACCTGAAAACCGGAACCACGTTCTCCAATCCCAAGCAAGTAGCGTCTGCGAAGTTCTTGAATCCCACTTGCGCGTACTCCCTCGCCGGCGAGGGCTGTGCAGTACACTATGCCACCGATCCCCTCGCGGCGTTCCACTCTGCGGCCTTGTTCGGAAATGCAAAGGGCCAGGTCCGTCCTGCTGACGCGGTGCGAGCTGCACAAGCCGAGTTCTCGGAATGGTGCTCTGCCTTCCGGCGTTCTGTAGCGGCTTCGTGCCCCAGTCCCCGCATTCGATTCTGCCTCTCGGAGGCGACCGCGCTTTGTCGGTCACTGAGGGCATTTCACGACTCGGGTAGCCTCTCCGTGGGCATCCCTATTGCCCAATTCAAGACTCAACTGCTGCGCCTATCGTCTGAAGAATACTTGCAAGAACGAGCTCCCGCTGTGTTCAACGTCGTCGAGACCTCGAACCTGATCGATCACATCGCCTTGCTGAATCTACTCATCTCCGTCATTCCAATCCTCTCCCCCTCGCCCTCAAGCGTCCTGTACACAGAGTCGTTGCTCTTCCGTGGTGAAGACGCTACCAAAGAGTTCGCAAGCCTCCTTTACAGTGATATTGGGACCATTGGTCTTATCTTCGACCTGTGCCCGGTGGACTACTTATCTGGATTCACATCGCGGTCTAACACCCATGAACTAATCACTTATAAGCTCATGAGCAAAGGCGACACCACCCAGTTTCACCAGGTCACCACCTGGAAGCGCCCTTCATCGTGCGACAGTGACCTTCAACTGCACGTCGGCCGCTTTCGCCTCCCCCCTGTGTTTGACAGCCGCCAACTCGGTACCCTTCTTTTCGACATGTACCACGCCATGTTTGAGCAGGAAGATGCGATGACGTTCATGCGGCAGAACCAGGCTAATCTCTTAAAGGCGATATCCTCTTCCAACCTCCTCCACTATATGCGAGAAGGCTATGCCATGCTCCTCAGGCTGGTTCGAGACAGGCTACAGATACCTCACAAGACCTGGCTCGAGGTCATGGACCGCTTCCTGGACCTTGAGGAGACCGACCAGACGATGCCGATGAACACTGTGAACCGCAACGATCTATACGCTCACTTATACCGTCAAGGCGTACACATCATGGACTACTACAGGTTCGAGCGTGTGCCCAAAATTGGGAGATTCGCCGGATGGGAGACCGTGCCGCCCGTGGTGCGGGTCATCCTCTCGGTGCCTCGCGAGAAGATAGACGCTTTCGAGAGAGCCATGCGGGCGGCGAAAGTAGGCACCCCGCCTCTCCATTGCGATGTACGTGGCACCTGGTCACACAACATCTTCAACGCCGTGCACGTCGCATTCGGGCGCGTCATCACCACTGGTACGAAGAGCAACCCTCGCGTACTGTTCGAGGAGGATCCCGACGGCCCGAAGGGCCATATGCCGCTCGTGGCCTCGTTCTGCTTACCGTCTTTCCTGCTGACAAAAGTCGAAGCCCCCGAGAACTTGCGCATCTGCTTCTCGGTTAGGTCAACAACTGGTACCGCGATGCTCTTCCCCGCTCTGGGTATGGAGCTCGGCATCTACAGTGCGAGATTGATGGATGAAGAGCATGTATTCGTGGTTCCCGAGGCGTCTTTCCCCTCCCCCGACTTCGAAGAGCCATCCGGCCCTCTTCTCCGTTCCGGCGTGGACACGCTGCTTCGCGAAATTGGCACGCAAGAATTTGTAGCTGCCGAGCTCGATGAGCAATGCGAGCTCGTGCAAAGTCTGGCGAGCAAGGTCAGGATCGAAGACGACCACGTCAAGAACGACTTCGGCTCCAGGGGTGCTATGCCTCAGATTTCTCAGCTTTCGCCGTGTATCATGCGCCTCAGCGTCGCTGGCTGTTTCCAGGATGTTGTCTTCCCATTTCCCGTCGTCGGTACTCAGAACAAGCTGCGTTTGGCCCGGAAGTCGCTCTATATTGAGGTACGTCACCGCCATCGTTCTCAGTATCTCCCAAAAGGACTTATGACAGGGCTCATCAACCATGACCGTGCAGGTTGTAGTACCCATCTCAGGACCGTTCCTGAAGCCCGACGGGATGAAGCTCAACCCCTTCCCTGTCGTCGGCACAGGGAAGGCGCTGCATTCGTGGAATATTCATCGTCTGTCCCTCGCCCAACTACCAGTCTTAGATCCAAAGGCGCCAAATATCGCGGCCTGGCTCAACGCACACGTCGGTTCAATGCTCTCAGCCCGCGAGCGTAGTAACCGCAAGAAGCACAGGGCAGACGCTCTCATGTTCGTAAAGGACACGATTCACGCCATGTTCGTCACAGCGACGGCCATTCAGGGGGCTGGATCCGCACGTCGCGTGATCTCTTTGCGGGACGAGAAGACGAACAACTGCGACACTCTCTTCTTCATTTCTGACATCCGCTACGACCTCCAGGCGCATACCATGGTCTGCGACGGCTACGTGCTCCCGCTGACACACGACATCATGCCCAAGATCGCGTCGTTCTTTGGTGATCTCGTGTTCAGCAACGACATGGCAGGCATCAAAGTCTTCGAGGGGGAGATGCAGGCCTGGAAGCAGCTCATCCCGGCTTTCGTCGAGCGCTGCCGGACGTGGGAGCACGGGGAGAACTGCGAGTACTTGGCGCGGAAGCAGGTGCCGCTGACGTTAGAGATGGAGATCGACCCTCTGTGCAGCTGTGGACGAGGGAAGGACGTCGACGGCCTTCTCAAGGCCGGCGAGTGGAAGAAATACGCGCCGTATGTGACTCGCATCGCGGTCTCGCCGCTCTTTGCGGTGTCGTATCTTGAGACCATCGGCCGCGACCCTGACGCTCATAAGTGCTCGGTCTGCAGGGGGCGGGGGAAGCCGAAGTTGAAGGCGTGTTCGGGTTGCACGAAGGTGCGGTATTGCTCGCAGGCGTGTCAGAAGAAGGACTGGCCTCGTCATAAGCCACACTGTAAAGCATGATTTTGCACGTCTCCCTCCTACGACCATTCATCCGGAGCTTGTCCTGACACGAGTGCATTGTCTTCCCGTAACTCCTGTAATCCTAGCACGTACAACATGATTTTGGTATGTTTGGAAGCGCCGTGATTGATTCCTACGCCATACACCAGCATCCAGCCCAGGCTTCAAGAATCCAGGTCGCATTCGCCCGGGCGGAGAGCGCACCACTTTGGCTGAAGCGCTATCGCGTTCACGCCGCGATCGACAAGCCGGTAGCGCAGCTCGTTCAAACGAGCAAACGCGCGGGTCCCACTTGTCTCGTTCGGATCTGACGATGGAATCTTAGAATTAGTGACATGGACATAAGGGCGTGTATGGTGTGGTCCGCCATACTCAGACGAGATGAGCCGTCGGGTAGGATGGCTCCCGTCCAGAATACTTCGGCGCCCGCTGCGAGACGAGGCCAGACGATGGGGTCGAGGTTCTCGGGAGACGATTGCTCGCTCCAGATAGGCATCTGGCCTATATATGAGAAGGGTTTCGGGATCAGTGTGCATTCGGAGGTGGACAGTGAATGGACACCAGTAGCCTGACTGACCGCCGAGAACGAGATCATGTTGAGCGGAGGTTAAGTTAGCGTACGGATCGAAAGAATAGGCCTATGCGTGCGTAATTCAATATCGCTGGTTGGTATATCATAGGAAGATAAGGAACCCTTTGCCATGTCTTGAAAGGGTCACACCAGCTGTTCCTAACGAAGGAAGCGCGGTCTTAGGTGTAGTTGAAGTGCCGTGGTCAGAATGACGCTTACCCCAATATATTGTCGCCGAGCCAATCTCCCGCACCACAGTCCTGCATAACCATCAGCGGCGCATATACTGAGAGGAACAGACGTCGACTTACCAAATAGAAGTAGTTAGAGGGCTGGTGGATGAACCGTAGACCCCGCTCGGCCACGGCTGCGGCGTCTGCAGATGTTTGCCAGACACTGCATGAGTGTTAGTAAGGGACCGGTATGCATAGAGATATTCAGTCCCTTACACGACGACGGTGTCATTGACAACAGGCGCGTTGTGCGTCAACACCATATCTGCACCGGACCATCAACAACGGTACACACAACTATAGACGAGGGGGCAACTGACCACTCTTGATGAAGGGGGTCTTCCCGTGCTCCGTGATAACACCCTGGACAGTCTGTACGAATTCATTCAACGCGTCAGCGATGCTGATGTTTCGCGCAGCGAGGTCGGCCATCGTCTCCTCGTCCTCCTCCCAGCATGGCAAGTTGACTTCATCGCCCCCGGAGCTCATCATCGTACCCGGTAGCGTCGCCGCGACCGAGGAGAACATCGTGCGAGCGAAGGAGAGCGTCGACGGAGACGCGATGCGGAGCTGGCCTGCGGGTGGTTCGGATGCGTATTTTGACCAAGGCGACTTCGCGGCGCAGGCGATGTGCTCTGGATGGGCGGCGGATATGGCGGTTGTGTGCCCCGGCGAATCCATTTCCTGGTTTGCGAGACGCGTTAGACGCAGCGGCAGTATTGTAGAAATCCCAGTCATACCATAACTACGTCAATGCCTCGCTATAGATTCCAGAGTGACCGTTGTTGTCAGCTTGCTTTATGTACAACTATGGTAGTCACAACTCGCCTCATTTGCGTACTGTACGATCTGCTTGATATCTTCGCGCATGTAGATCTCGTCTGTCGAGTAAGCACCCTTCTCCGCTAGTTCCGGGAACGCTTCAACGTCCAATGGGAAGCTCTGGCTGTCGATGATGTGCCAGTAGAGTATACTCAACTGTTGTTATATCTTGCATTAGGCTGAGTTCAGGGGAGACCTAGAGGAGAAACAGACCTTGACCCATGACATCGCGTCCAGGGTACGGAGAACGTCCGAAATTGGATAGCTGCACCGTCGTCAGTCGACGCCAATGTCTCACGAGAGTGTAGCTCTGACAAGTTACGAGAAGTGTCAAAGGAAAAGCCGCGATAGGGCTACGACATAGTCAGTACAGGCTTATCATTAACGTCGCGGAAAGCCCTACAAATGCGGGTTCGTCCGCGATCTGGACTGGGCCGTTGAGCATATACTTGGTTCCCTTGTAGTCATACCATAGCTGTTCGAACGTAACCAGACCCCGTAGTAGGCCCAGAGTCGAGTTGGCGGTGAGCGTTGCAACAGCACGATCATTGGGCACAGAGAGATCGTACGACTCGCTCTTCGTATTGATTGCGCGAGTGCTCTCCTCTGCAATGCTTCGAACTGGCGAGCCGAAGTGCAGGATCAGGTTGAGTGAGTCAAGGGCATGCGCGCTTTGGACCGCATGCGCGTCGGTAGCACCACGGCCTAGGACGAGCCTTTCGAACTTGTCAGAGTTCAGCCGAGAGCGGGTCCGGGAGATTGCTGATAGCAAGTCGGAAGGAGGGTCCGAGATTCCCTGGAGGTGTATGGCAAAAGCGGAGGAGAGCTTGACAGGAGAAATCCCAGTAGAAAGCGATCTCGGCATAGGCCACAACGCGGCAGTACAGCTAGTCAAAGCACACAGACACACGGCGAAGAGGAGAGATTTATGGGCCATAGTGACTTGCGCAGGCAATACCAGCGGAACCTGACGGGATTGCTAGCGGTGAAGACCAGAGTCGATCGGCTCAGCAGCGGGTTAAGTAGTCCTCCAGAGAGCCCCAAGGAATGATGCGGCACCCTGTGCTGGCACATGAGTGTAGATAGAATATGAGAAGCAGACGAAGGTGCAGGTGTAGAGCTGTCCATGGACGGTCATGAGGTTGGCGGTATCGCGGCAGAGCGGGCAGGCTGCAGGCCGGCACATGGGCCGCATGGACGCACACCACGACCGATATCTTTACAATAGTGTCATTGGATCGCAGTCGAAGGACATGCTGGGCACTCAATTAACTCAGAACGTCTTGCAAGAAGGGAGTGCAAGTGCTACTCACCTCTCGCATTTCCTTTGCACAACTTCCAAGGCTCTCGCAGATCACAAATGGAGGCAACACACATATATTGCATTGCATTGACTGTTAAAACGACAGAAGGACGAAAGAAGAATGTGCTCATCAATACAGCTGCCGATTAGACCTCGGCGAGGATTCGCGTTAGGTAAATGACATGATGAGAGTAAATCTTTGCCCCGTTTCCCCTAGCCATCAACCACGGAAGAAGGATGATGTAGTGAATATGAGGCAGTCTACGTACGTCCTCTGAACAGAGGAAGGAGGAGTCTTAGATCTTACCACACCAGCGTATAAGCGACGGACCCAACGATCATGGTCATGTTGGTGACACGACGGAGGCATAAAAGTACATGATACATAAATCACGCGCGAAGCTGAGCCCGGAGGTTCGCCTCGAGGTTGCCCTTGGGGCGGATGTACTGAACGTAGGCACCATCCCTAGAGACGACGGTAAGGCTGGAACAGACTGGAACGAGGGTGATACGCACTGCAACACACGCTTGTCCTCCTTGAGCTTGACGTAGTCCTCACGGTTGACGTTGGTGAAGCCCCACTTGCGGGAGACAATGATCTTCTGGCGACCGGGGAACTTGTAACGAGCACGACGGAGCGCCTCCTGGACGACCGCGGCGTTCTGGTCCTTGCAACGGATGGAAAGGATGATCTGGCCAATGTTGACACGGGCGACGGTGCCGTAGGGCTTGCCCCACGCGCCACGCATACCGGTCTGGAGACTGCACACACCAGTTCACAAACTGAAGATACGGTGATTTCAGACAGCACGTACCGATCGGCACCAGCGCAGGACAACATCTTGTTGATACGGAGGACGTGGAAGGGGTGGACACGGACCCTCAAGTGGAAGGAGTCCTTGCCGGAAGTCTTGGTGACGTACTTGTTGGCGCAAATACGAGCGGCTTCGAGAGCCTCGCTGGAGAGCTGCTCGTACTCATCGGAGACAAGGTGGCAGCAGAAGGGGAACTCGTCCACAGAGGCACGCTTGCGGCCAAGATCGAAGATACGGATCTATGCATCCCACTGAGTTCAGCATGCCACATTTCTTGGCCACAGTTTTGCGCAAAGCTGACCTTGGGGTCGGGAACACCACGGTTGTATCGGGACTTGGGGTAGGGCTTGTTCTTGCAGTAGCGGTAGCAGCGAGCGGGACGGCGACCCATGGTGGCTAGTCTGAAGACAGACGAAGTTTGTCAGATCTGGGCGTCATCCGGAAGTTCGGAGTCGCATCCATCGCTTTCTGCACGGTTTCTGGACGCAAAACGGCCAGGAACGACGGCAGAGATGCGTAGGAGCAGCATGACGGGATACTCACGGTGGTTAGTGGACGAGGGAAAGTGGGGAGTGCGCACCTTGATCTCCTCTTTTTGAGTGGGCCTACGGGCGATGACAAACAGCACCGCTGAGTAACCCACTTGGGCGCTAATAACCACGCGAGCATATCCTAATCTGTCAGCACGATGGGCTAAGCCTTCCCCATTTGGCAGGAACGACGGAACTAGACGGGAGTCTGGGCGTCGGTCCGATGCGCCGAGCACCGCATTTGGCACAACTTGGGTACTTTCGACTTGGGACTTGACGACGACTTGACAGTCTTGACCGACATTCTGCCTCTTGGCTGGAGAACATGTAACTTACTGTTCAGAGATGGAGGAGTCACCAAAGACACCGACGCGGAATAGGTCCAGGCGGAAGAACGTCGTATCTCGATATTTTTCGAGCACGACTCCGAAACGCCAGCGCACAACGACTACGGAGGCTTTCCAGGAACATGAGACGGAGCTCATCTCCAGCCCGTCATGGCGAACAAAGTCCAAGTTCTTCCCTGCGTATGCAGAAGATCCGCAACGCTTGCTAGCCAACCCAGCTTTCCTCTGCTTCTATGAGGACTGCGTGCATGCTATGTGTGAATTGTACGAAGCCAAACCAATCCTTATCCAAGGTCTGCACCAGGAATAGTTCGTTCGGCCAACTTCCTACTTATCTAGAACACGTTGCTGAAGACCCCTGGAAGGTTTTAGTAGCGGTGACGTTGCTGAATAAGACCGCAGGCAAGAAGTCCATTCCCGTTTTCTTCGAGATTATGGACCAATGGCCGACACCGGCCGCGCTTGCTGAGGGTTAGTCATTTCAAAGTTTTCCTGCAAACCGCATCTTAGTCACGATACCGCAGCTCCCACTTCCCTGCTTCGCGAGAGGCTCAAGGACCTTGGACTTGGCGAAGTGCGGTCTGCACGACTCGTCGCGCTTTCTCAGACCTACATCTCCGATCCACCGGTCGTAGGCCATCTACGCCCTTCGCGCGGGAAGATGACGTTGCCTTCGTCTTCTACTGCCGATGGGAAGATGGGAATGCCGTACCCTCCTACACCCATCTCTCATTTACCCGGATGTGGTCCCTATGCGCTAGATTCGTATAGGATCTTCTGTGTGGGCGGTGATGAGTGGAAGACCGTACGTCCGCAAGACAAGGAACTTATCAAATACCTGGTAAGACGGTGTTAGTGTGCGAAATCGTATGCTAACGCTGCTGTACGTTAGCAGTGGAAATGGGCTGTCGCGGACTATCGACAGTGGGATCCCCTCTATGGGCCAGGCGACACTATCGACTTGGACTATGTCCGTGAAGTGACCAATTCCTTGATGCGAAGCCCCATATCCCACTGACTCCGTGGTAAGCCATGTGCATCGTGTACACGCTTTCACGACATCTACCTGGACTTCACTTGCCCGGGCTGAACAGTCGGAATGCCTAATGCATCCAATACATAAGCAACATCGTGCGTTACATACTTCGATGTCTCATGTAGGAATCTTCTCGTGCACGACCATTAATATAGCGGTGGTGTACGGCCGAGAAACAGCTTCTACTATCAAGCGAGGACGTTGGTGAGTTCTCACTCTACCAGGATATGTATCTCATTGATCCGCAAATCTTCTGAGGCAATAGGCCATATTGTACCACAGATCAACTGTATGGATAGCGATGTTTAGTCCGCAATCTCCTATCCTTATCTAAATGAAATGACGTCTACTGGCTATTACCCGCAAGCGTCTCACCGTTCTGGCTCCCCTCGCCGCTTGTCGCCATTCATGTGCCATGGAAGGCGAGGTCTGCAATGAAGTCTCCGGCATCCAATAGGGCTCTCGTAAGGTGTGTGTTTTCAATATCAAGCATGACCGCGACTATGAAAGCATGCACTGCACGTCCACGTCAAGCCGGCGATGGGAGTCAGTAATATACGGATTCTATGGTACGTATATCGTAATGCGCTCTGATTCAGCACTCTCACGCACCTTAATTTCAGAGGCTTCCTCTCTGATCACACCGAAGATGTCGTGCTCGATCCCTTGTAAGTTCCCGGCGGACTGCCGGCCATGCAGTTATACCTGCGGAGATGAACGCAGACGCCACACGATGCAGGACCGTGCCAATCTCAGCCACTGCCGTTTCTGATCACCCACACTTTGACAGGAAGCCAAATCTCTCTCCCTATCTCCCTGAACTTTGCTTCTCAGCGCACCTCGACGGCATACATGCATGGTCTCTCGCGGCCGCTTGGCGATGCCCTGTGCCCACTCGCACCGAGTCGCGCTCGCGCCTACTGCAGACCGTTAGCGTCTGTCCTGCGTCGCGAAATCTTCCCGTTAGGCGTGCTGAAACGGCTCCTCTCCATTGGGCTCCATCTCGACGCTGGCCTGCGCATCCCCATGGCTCGCCCACGTGTTTTCATTCTGCGCCCGCCTTGCGCGCGCAAGGGTCCCACCTGCCGCTTTGCGCCCAGCCACGGTTTTCCACGCATGCAGCGTGGGTTTCATATAGCGCTTCCTGCGTCCCCTCGCGAACGCTTCCGACCAGGACCGGCCCAGATGTGCGAGCGATGATCCATTTTGGCCGGGATAGGCGTCGTTAGAAATACCGACGCGGCTGGGGCTGCTGCGCGCCCTATCCTCCCCCTTCCCCGACTCCTTCATCTATCCTCGCCCGCCTCCTTCGTTCAACGACTTCACCTACGCGCCGCTAGCGAGTGATGTACTATGCCCCACAGCGTCCGATGACGGCGGCCTATTGGCCATCGAGGATGTCCCCACCCCTCAGTCCAGTGCGGTACAGCCCGGGGAGCTATTCTGGAAGCTACTACGATTGTGCGTCGATCCCCCATCTCCACCTCGTTTAGGACCGCCGCGCGTTCTGACACACAAGATCCTCGCACCGCGCGGGGTTTCTTTTGGGCACTTTCATCTAGCTCCCGAGATGCGCATGGTGCCGATATACCCCCAGTACGCCCAGCCGATAGCGCAGCCGCCGATGATCTATCGCAATCCGCCGGTGTACTACAACCGCCTGATGCGCAGACCGGGAGACCCGATGTGCTGTGGACCACGGCTGCCAGGCGAGCCAGGGTGTTGCAGCTGTAGGGATCTTTGTTGCGAGACTTGCTGCGACGAGTGCTGTGGGTGCGTGCACTTTATCTTATCTTCCTATAGATCCCGATGCTGATGTTGGACAAAGACCCCAACCATGTTGTTGCTGTTGAGGGGTCACAAGATGGTCGCATTTCCTGGGCTCCCTCTGTTTGCAGAAAACCGAAGATTGTACTATTAGGATGGTCCCTCGAAGTGATCGCATCGATACCCGCCTATGTCTGTTAGTTTTCTCAGCCATTCGCACATAGACGATCGCAGATTTTTGGGTTCAACTTCCCAGGCGAGCGTTAGCTCCCTCCGGGCAAATCGTATCTTGCGCATTTCGTGAAAATACTTGTGAATTGAGAACAGTGGATGTGTTGTGAGTTGTGCTACATTACTTAGGAAACATGGACGGTTGAGGATGGAACAACAGACAGCATGACTATAGATGATCACATATGCACAGTACGCAAGCCGCGTCCGAACGCAAGGCTCAAAACTCCGAATGCAATCCGCTCGAAACAAACCTAGACCGCACATCCTGACAGCAGCGCCTGCATGTTCTCCGCCACCTTCATCGGGTCAATAGCCAAGAGCGCACCCGCGTCCGACCCACCAGACGCGTCGGACGGATCATCGTCCCCCGCTGGGGCCTTCCCCTTCCCGACGTCAGCCCCGGATGCCGAGTCTCCACCACCTTGTGCGCCCCCGGTGGGACCGAAGAGGTCGGCGGGCATCGGCACGACACTCTCGCTCATTACGGGCTTCATGAACTCCCAGAACTCGCTGAAGTCCATCTCGCCGGGCTCCGCACTTGACTGCGCAGGGCCGCCGCCGACGTCCGCGGGCCCGTACCCGTAGAGCTCGGGGTTGGCAAAGAGCGCGGCTTCGAGTTCGGGGTCCATGCCCATGGATACCGAGGAGAGGTATGCGTTGGGGTCGGCGCTTGCTGTCGAGGGTAATGGGTACGAGCTGGGTCCTGCAGCGCCGCTGTCCATCGCAGCGGCGAAGGAAGTGGCGGAGAAAAAGTCCGTGAAGGTGGAATCGAGTGAGCCTACGTCGACGCCCATTCCTGTGGCATCCCCTTGAGCGACGATGTTGTCCAGAGAGGTATCTGAGAACATCTCCGTCTCTTGTGAGAGCATTGCAAGGATCGCCTCAGAGTCGCGGTCCGAGAGCGCGTCCGGTGGGGCGTCCCTGTGGAACTGGAGTTGCGGCAAGCAAATTGTCGCATCCGGGTCCACCGGCACCTCGTCCTGTTCCTGTTCTCGGTGTGCGTCCCAGTCGCTACCATCGGCAGGCGAGAGGATGGGACTCGAAGGCGGCAGCGGTGAGGACGGCGGCAGGCCGACGGACCACCGCTTGGACGTGGCAAAGTCGCCGGCCTCCGAGGGTCCGTCTTTGAGGCCGAGGTCGAACTCCCCATCGCTGCTAGCGATCGGGATAGAGTCCAGCGGGACGTCGTCCGGGTCGTCAGATGGAGGCTCGGTCGGCTCTGAGGGCTCGTCGAGTCTGGATCCGCGAGCGGGGGCATCCGGTAGGGAGCCCGCGCTGCGGGAGCTACTTGGATGGCTTGAATGGCCACCGGAAGCAGTGCGTGTGCGCGTACGCTTACGAGCCGAGCGGGTAGGAGAGAGGAAGGACGACATGCCGCTGTAGAGACTAGGCAGTTTGCGGGGGCTACGTGCGCTGCGAGAGGGCCGTTCGGGTGTGAATAGCGAGCCATGGCCGTCGTCCTCAGGCGTGGATGTGGTGCTCGCATTTCCAGGTCTCCGTCGTGGAGGGGTTGTGGGTGGTTGGACGTTCTGAGAATTGGAAGAGGAGAGCACGTTGTGCGAAGACGAGGGCGCGAGGGGCATTGCAAAAATTGGGGCCTGGGATGCCGTCGCGATCACTGGCCGTGGAGGGTCGGGTTGGGTTACGCTGGCGTTGGAACCAGTAGCACTGGCTCTTGAGCTAGAGCTCGATGCACGGGGTGCTGGCGGCGAAAGCGTTACAGGACCATGGAACTCGCGCCCATCAAGCTCTTCCTTGACCAGCTTGCTCCCTGAGGACCTCTTCCGTACCTTGGATTCGTGGCTCCTCTTCGTGGACCGCTTCCGCTTGAGAGGTTCGGAGGGTTGCATGTCGTCCGTGAGATACGTGCCATCCGCCGTCCGTGGCAGTGTCGCCGTGTTGGTGCGTGCCCATTCGGGCACTACGTATGGCTTGCGGAGCGAAGAGTGAGACTTTGTGTGGGACCGTCGAGGTGGCGAGGTGGATGGCCCAGGTGCTGCTCCAGAATAATGGGACGGGTTGTTCTCCCAGCCGGGATCAGACGCCACAGTCTGTGACAAGTCAGTGTTCGTCCCATATGAAGAGAGAACGGAGTTCGTGCTCGGTCTAGCTGACAATATCCGTGACGAAGAGCTAGCTGCCCGCTTACGCGATTCTTCTCGTTCGCGGTCCCGCTCATCTAAGATGTCGCTCAATGTCCGCTTGCGACTGCTGGATGTGGAGATGCTGGAACTTCGTCCATGGCTAGTGGTCGCGTTCGCTTGGGGCCGTGCTCGAGGCGTCTGTCCAGGGCTAGTGGCTTGGAGCGGTCCACTATGCTGGACTTGCTGTAGTGGACGCGTAACATCTTTCCCCTTCTCCTTTTCGAGTCCTTTTCGGCGGAAAGCTGCAGGATTCACGTTCTCTTTATCAAGCACTACGATTTCATCGTCTTCGCCTGCGGTATCTGTTGTCGGTGGCGTTGAGGGCGTGGGAACATCGCTATGCGGAGAACGGGAGGCTGGCGTCGACGAAGTGACGAAAGGAGCAGTCGAGCTTGACGTAGAGAGGAAAGTGAAAGGTGCTGTGCTGGATGGTGCGGCAGTTGTAACAGGTGCAGGTGCGGGAGTAGCTGCTTGCTGAGACGATGGAGCTGCTGCAGCCGAGGAGAACATTCTACCCAGGGCTTGGACGAGGTCTGGATTGGGAGTAGCAGTCGACGAAGCATCGATCGAGGAGAGAAATGATAGCAGTTGTTGGTTCTGTTGAGAACTGGCAAGTGCGATCAGAAGTGTGTGCAAAGCAACCTGAGCAGAATCCGTAGCAGGAGCGGGGGAGTTTGTGGCGGTTGGGGCAGGTACATTAGTGGAGGCAGCTGGCGGAGGGGGAACGCTAGCCGAACTTGGCGTTGGTGTGGGAGCAGTTGAGTGACTACTCGTGCTTGTCGGAGGTGAGGGAGTAGGGGCCACTAGAGATGAGATGGGTGAAGGCTGTGTTGGGTATGGGGAGATAGACCTAGACCCCTCTTTCTCGTCTTTCGGCCAAGGTAGGGGGTCCTTGGTGAAGAGCGCGCCGGAAGTGCGCTTGATCGGTTTCTTCTCAGTCGTAGCGGCTGGAGCAGACCAGGTGTTGGCGCGAGGGAGAGGCACGCGGGTACCCTTACGCAACGCGTCAGTGAACAAACGGGGCTTGCAGAAGAGGACACAAACCTCTCGCAAGGAGAATATGACCTCGAGGCTATCATCACGGATACCATCGGACATCAAGGTACCGAATACAGAGGGAGGGTCGGCGCTGCGGAGAGCATCAGAGAGCCAGCCAAGGCCAACGGCAACGCCTGGCGTGGAGCTAGAGCAACCTCTTTGCTCTTATCGCCGGTTGGCAAGTCAGTTATATGGATTGCATGGGACTTGCGGGCGACTGGCGGGGACTCACGAGACTCGAGAGGGTCAATCGCGTACACAGACCAGTCCCTGCAGCCTGAAGGGGCAAGTTCGGGACTATTGACACTTCGTATTGGTTTTGAAGCGCGATGCAGAGTATTTCATGAACCCACCTAGCTTGGCAGATCGCGTCCAGACATGGGCGGAGGGAGACCTTGCCATACACGACTTCGGACCCAGCCCCCGGCGCAAGATGAGAGGGTATTATGGAGACTTCTGCCTTGGTTGACGAACGAGCCAGCATGTAAGGGTATTGGCCATTGATAGAATATAGGGCGCGAACTGGCCGAGACGCGACTGAACATGCTGTGAGAGAGCACGAGATGGGTGACTTACTAGATATTATACGCTTCTCCATGTTATACCATAGCACATGTACTAGCAATTTAAAGCAGCCAGCCGAGAGATATGAGCCACACAGAGAGCGAAAAGGACGAGGAGGAAGAGGAGGTCGAGACGGAGGAGAGAAGAGAGCGTGTCAACAGACGCCCAACAATCTCATTTCAACGCGTCAGGTCACGTGCTCGCGTCGCGTCGCGTCTCACTGGCACTTCAAGTTCAAGTTTAACGCCGACGGCCTAGGACTCTGTCTCTGTGGACGTCTAACCATTCACGAAGGCGAGCATGTCGCATTATAGACATAAGCGACAAACGCGCCCACTTCAACTTTAAGAGCTTGTACGAAAAACCAAGCGGACAAGGGACGTATCAGGATGAGAACCGGAACGAGCCACCGCACAGTAATCCTCACAAATAATCGAGTCACCGTGGGTTCCGGCGATTTTTGACACATGCATAGGCAATAGTCGTCTGCAGCGAGCCAGAAGCGCTCATAGCCTATAGGTAACACATCCCGCCACCCATTCGATACCGCCACAATTCCTGCTTATAATACAGATCGCAAATGAACGAAATGCACATCTCCTATACCCAATCCGCTGGGTCGTTGCTGTCGTGCCATTGCTGAATACGCGTGGAAACGAACTCGAACCAAGGTGGGCAGAAAATAGACCAGGATCAATCGACTAGCCACAAACAGCCGTCGTCACCGACGAGGTCGTCGTGGGTCAGGACCAGAGAAGTTCTATTCTCTCAAATTTCAATCATTCTGAATGAGACCTCACAGAGTCACAGCTCCTCAACCCAACCTCCCACTCCGCAATGGCGAGCCGCACTACGACGAGCATCGAGCTCTCTCGAGTCTTCGACCACAACTCCTTCGTTTGGGTCCCTCCAGGTTGTCTAAAAACCGTATCATTCCTCAGCTCAGCTTAGCACGTCTTCATCTGTTGCACTGCTATGCGAGTCGGCCGCGGTCGACTAACCATCCCACGCGTCCGTAGGCGCTTACATATAGAAGACTTCAAATGAGTACACAAATCGTCATTATAACTCAATGTTCAACGTCACGTCTGAGTTACCATCACCCTGACTTGCAACCCCCTCCACGTCTCCACCCGATTCCGCACCCGCGTCCTCGTCTGTGTTTAATGTCACTCTTCGGAGTCTGTCGAGTAATCGCTCCACTCTGCATCTTCGTCGGCCTCCGACCTCTCAGGCTCTTCGGTCTCAGCTATCCCCCAGTCGCGCGTGATCTCCATCCCGGGCTCCTCGCATGTGGTACACGAGCTGCCTTGCGTAACCTCGCTCACCTCCATCTCAGGATGGCGCTCGCGAATGCGGGACGCTAGCAGGTGCACATACGCCCTGAGGTCGGATTGCGCTCCTGTGGTCAATTGTAGCATGACCTTCTGTAATGGTGCGTCGATCTCTCCCCGCATCGTCAACCATTCAATTATAACTGTTGTCACATCTCCCTGTATCGAGGGAGGAACGGTGTTGATGCACAGGTCCAGCTCCTGAAGTTCCGGCAGCAGGTACGGGTACTTGTCCAGCGTACCGAGCACCCCGCGAACCGTCGCCCAACCTCCAAGGCAGAGCGCCTGTACAGCCGGGAAGTCTTCGAACAGGTTCCGCCAGAGGCCGCTGCGGTGGACAGGGAACAACCTGCCGATATGGAGATCGAGCCGGACGATATGATTGGGGGCGACAATCAGAGGAAAGCCGCGGAAGAAGCGTTCGCAGTAAAGGCTGGGTGAGCGGAGGTGTTCGAAGTCGGCGCAGGAGACATTGATCGACCAATGTCGCTGGTCGCTCCCTCTAGTTCCGGCCATCCCATGCACGCCGAAACGGACCCCTGTTTGTGCAGGTTTGATACCCGAATGAGGTATCTCCCATGCCCTCACGAGCCTGACGGTGAGTGTATGGGTGCTTGCGAGCACGGGAAAGTCGCCTAGATCCTCCGGGAGAACATGGTGGCGAAGCCACGCATCCGTTCGTGTTATGAAGGGAAGATCTCCATTGTCAGGATTACTTCCACCCTCCTCGAGGTCAAGCTCGAATGATGCCGAGGGTGGTAGAGACATGTTATGGATGATGAGCGGGGAATCTCTCGTGATCTCGTTCTGCATCCGGAAGAATTTCATACTGGGGAAAGTCATGAAGGAGACACCCATGTCCTCCCATCCGTCTTCTTCATCCTGAAGGAGGCCCGACAGTGCACCGTCCAGGATTAGGTTCTCGACATTGGGGCAGAGGAGGAGAAAGTCTGGTAGATCGTGTGGGTACTGAGAACGGCAGCCCGTAATCTCAAGGTGTGTAATGTTAGGTGCAAGTAGGACGGCGTCTTCCCGGTGGGGTCGAAAGACCATCTGATATAGACGCAGATTGTGGAGGTCAGGAAGGCCTTGTAAGTTGATTAACGGACTGAGGAGGTCGCCGCACAGCTCGCTGCCCGCAAACGTGAGCATCTTGAGGCGCGTCAACGTGCAGACGAAGGCTTCGATGGTGTCAAACCACTTTGTGAGGCATGGGATGTACAGGACTTCGATCCGATGACTCCACGTTCCGAGATGCTCGAAAAGGCTGGCACAGAGATCAACAGGTGTACCATATATTCCATCGGCGTCTGGATATACGAGGACCTCCAGTCCAGCAGTTGGAGGTGCTCGGTCAAGGATAATGCGCATGCTGTCGAGGAGGCAAGCCGGGTTCCAGATGTAGAGCTTGGTCCAAAGGTTGCGGTTGTCAAGGGCGACCTCTCTCCAACGATGGCAGACCCAGGTCACGACGATCCACCTTCCCTGAAGGGATTCGTCGTATGAGTACAGAACGTCCCACGAGTCGCGAAGGGCATAGAAGATTTCGCATAGAATCTCGTCTGAGAGGCGATCGATAGCACAAATGCTCATGATGGCAAACGCGTGACTAGGAGAAGTGTTCTGTTTAGTACTGGCATGCTCGTCGCGAAGGAGCTGATTAATTGACAGACCTATCGTGCGAGTGTGCCAGCGGCCAAGTCGTCTCTGGAATGCTCGATGAGATAGAGCTCTCGCCAGGAGAGACAGAGGGTGGAGGAGACGAGTGAGAATTTGGGGGCATCGGAGCCATCGAGAGTATGCTTATAGCTCGTCGACTCGCCATCAAGCACGCCAACAATGCGAAGAGTCGACTCCGAGGCCGTGCGCGTTGTCCGCCGGAGGGATTCTACTCTATCGGGCCCTCCCATCCAACTACGACTACCTAGCAGTTTCCAAGTGGGAGACCTGCAGAGATCTGCAGCGCCATGTGAGCATGCGACGATCGCAGAGAACAAAGAGCGAGAGCTCGAAGAAGCAAGCCGGAGCCCAATCCTTCCCATTTTCCCATGTGGGCGCGTGTGGGCGCTAGCGCCGGAGCCCGTGGCAACAATGAAAGCGATATTGTATGCCCGCTTTCTCTTTGTCAACGCTCTCCATAACGCTCACTAGACAACGCACCCCGACATGCGTAGTGAGTTCTTCGGGGAAGCTTCGGTGTCGCTGTAACTTACCTTGAGCGGAACGGGCGAAGGGAATCATAGCTATTGTAATGCGGAGTCCCTTAGCGATAGGGAACTTGCGTTGAGGTCCCCTGCAGCGGCGTCAGTGCGGCGCGCGCCCAAGATGCCTCCGTTATTGTTCCCAGCAGCGGCGAAGCAGCGTCCGCTCCGCCATGCCTCGCATCACAGTAAGGTCACGTTGACGTTGGTATTCGTTGATTGTGAGTACGCAGTTTGTCGCACGTTGAAGCTTCTAGCCTGTGTACTGAATCAGAGGTCTCTTCGTGATAGCTCTCATCCACGGAGAAGGTGTACCACATACCCCTGAAAGCTCCCGCCGGCGGTACTGTGACGCACAAGCGTTCGGATGCTATCCTAGTATGGGGCGAAGTTGGCAGTGTGCACGTACTACCATTCCTCGCATAACGACAAGGTTCGCATTATTGCACATTTCGCCTGCTACAACTTCCAGTCTGTGTACTGAATGCCTCTGCTGGTTAGCTGTCAGCGCTCAGCCACGGAGAACAACTAGACGTACCTCTGACGTAGCCGTGGACGCCGGTACATTGACGCACGAGTATCCGGATGCTATCCTCAGAGCACTGGCATGGGTCGAAGTTGGCCCGTGAGCACTGAGTGCTCGAGCGCGTGGGTTGTAATCCGCTAGTGCTTCGAGGCCTCGCGTGCGCATTGAATATCTCTTCACGCTAGCCGTGGAAGTCAATGAACGTCAGCCATCAAGGCTACTGGCTTGGCATCGTTGGCATCCGATGCGACGCAGCACACTGGACTATAGATCGCGTCAGAGATTACGGTAGCGCGGCTAGCGAGCGTGGCCCCTGGACGTTTAATGCCTGCCAGGACCGTGGAAGGGGGTACCGCCGGCTAGGAGCTAGCCGGGTGCGCCATGCGTCGTCCCCGTTCGCTTCCGCCGGTTGTTCAGGTTGATGGCAATATATTGGTAAGTGTGTATGTATATGGTTGAATGGCAGATGTTGGACTGCGTATTTCCGGGGGAGCTCAGATCGCGACCGGCGGTGGTATGCATCGGGACGGGTGGCGGGCGCTGCATCACCTGCGACGAAAAGAGAAAGAGTGCGACACAGTCAGTTCCTTGAAACAACAACACCGTGGAGGTGAGTAAACCTGCGCACCAACTTGGATATATTGATAACGTTGGGCCTATGCGCGGACCCGAGCCTGAGTCTGGGCACACCGAATGAGCATCACTATAGCGACTCCAATATTCACAGTATCACGGTGGATGAGGGTGGTTGTTTCGGTGCCCAGTCCGAGCCTAGCACTGGCTCGCGCCGTCTGCACCGGGATCAGACTAAGACTTAGGCTGACGCTCGTACATATGCCAGGTATAGGCACGCCCATGGCTAACGCCGCTTTGGACCCGCAGATCGACGTGTGTCCACGGGATTTTAGGGTGGCTCCCATGCCTCGGGACTCAGTACTCAGGACTGACTGGAAGGCAGGCGCAGGCGACGGGCCTCGGGCTATGTTCGGGACGCAACGTTAACACCGAGTTCTGCAAGGTCAGGGATCCAATGATTTTGTGACGTAGTGGCTGAGGAACAGTGGGAACGGATCATGCAATAGGTATACTGGGCATACTTGGACGCACTGGCATTGACAGGGACGCGGAGAAGGATACTTTGACTCTGAAGGGCGTCTCGGTGTACGGACGAGAAGAGAACCACGTTGGGACGCCTGGGCAGCCGAACTACGCTCGTGTGCCCTGGGTGGTCGTGCGGGGTAAGAATGGTAAGTATTGAGGGCAGAGATGTCCTGTAAGCTGTGGTAAGTGGCGTGGCGTTTGGCGCGGAGGGCTCGGAGGTAGGCGTGTACCCGCTCCGTACGCCATGAACCTTGCGCAGTTGAGGCCCGGGGGTGTCGATGTCGACATGGGACCGGTCGCGAGCGGGCGCCACGATGTACTACTGATACTACCCGAGCGTTGGTGGAGTAAGTGTACGCGTGGTGTGTTGTGTACCGGGCATGTACGCGGCGTCTGTGGATGGATCGCAGCAAGTGCATAACACAATGTGTTGCATTGGCACATGTGCATGCACTTGCGAGCGCGACGGCGTATACACTCGAGAGGTGACGCCGCCTGTACATGCCTGTACTGTGATATCGTGATCCCGGCGGGTGTGTGACAGACGTATCAGGTACCTGCTAGTGGCGTGCAGTACGTTAGCGAACGTCCCACGGAGCCCATGGGAATTTTGCAGAGACGATGGATCTCGATGACAATCGCGCGGCGCGGACTAGCACTCGGAGGCGGACTCGGAGGAACTGGATAAACGCGGACGCGGCGATTCGGAGGGACTCCACGGTCCACCTCGCGGCACCCACGCACCCGCGCAGTATAGAATAGAACAACTGTACGAGTGCGCTGGTGCGCTGTTTGTGCGCGATGCCGCTTCTCCGTTGGACCCCAGTTCCTTGGATCCCTGAGGTGTTAGGCGTCATGCTGAACCTGAGCTGCGCCGCTACGGGTATGAATAGGCGTGCAATGTGGATATACACAGGAGACAGGAGACAGGACATGGTGGGTTCATACAAGCGAGGGCAACGAGCGTGACGTCCAGGCCAGACCGGTGGACGTCGACTTGACTGTAGATGTGGAGCCGCAGAAGCTTGAGCTTGAGCCTGGATTAGAGCCTGCTGATTTTGAGCCTGAGCTAGAGCTAGAGCTTGAACCAGCAAAGTAGCGAGGTGGCGGAGTACCGTATACGTGACGCCGCGGGTGGAGGCCGTTGTACGTACGTACAAGCCTAACGTACCACGACCCGCGACCCGCGGCTTCGACCGCCACTGCGGTTGCGACCGCTTCCCCGGGGTGAGCAGCGCATCGGGCGCGAGTGGGCGTCGATGTCGACAGCCGGGCGTCGTCGGAAGCCTTGACACGGGAAATAGGACACGGGACACGATCCACGAGACGCGAGGCGGAGGACAGGAGAAATGGGACGACGATCGCCCTCCCGCGCGCTCTGCGGCGATCGCATGTATGGTTCCTGCGCTCTATTCCTATCAGTGCATGTATGTATAGAACTCAAGAGAAGTGCTCATAATACGCGCCGGAGCGGGTGCAGTTGTGCAGTTACGGCGCGTTGTATGCACAAGGTTCTAGTTGTTCCTGGGCTGCGAGCGTGAACGCGGAGGGGATGGACACTGGAAGAGAAGGCTAGGTAGGCCTAGGCTGGTTGCTTCTCCCGCTGCGAGGTGCGCGCGGTTTTCGCCTCCTGCAGGGCCCCTCTGGCAGTCTGGCACATATCGGGAACGGGGATGGAGTATAACGCCGCGGCGGATTGGGATAGTGCGGGCTTGGAGGCTTGACTCCTAAGTTCTCACTTGTTACTTCCGACGATGCTGGGACGCGCGGGCCTCGTGGCTGCCTCCATCTGATGCGCCGAGCGGGAGGGGCCAGGCAAGCAAGGGCAGGCAGGCAGGCGAGGACGGAGTAACGGCAGGGACAGGGCTCTGGAGGGGTTGTATGGAAAGGCTAGTGATGTATTCGACGGTACACGTAGGTAGTAGGGATACAACGCTATTTTCTGCTCTTCTCGTCTGTATGTGCTTCTGCTACATCGGCTTCCGCGCGTTCGGTGGCGGGGTGCTGCTCTACACTCTTCGATGGCTTCCTACTTCTGCGCTTCGCTTCGTTTCGGAGTGGGGTCGCGGTCGATGCTGCGCGTGCCCTCAAGCACGGGCACGCGGTGCGATCGTTCCCCCTTGCAGGGTCGAGCCTACAAGCGGTCTGCAGGGCGAAGGCGGTGTAAGCGGGTGCGCGGATCGACGCGAAGACGAGAAGGGAAGCGCAGGGGCGCGATAGAGTGGGATGCGTATACGTACTGGTGTTGCCGAGATCGGCGCAGGCCTCCTTGACACGCTCAACCAGCGTCTTCTCGCCCTCGCGCACCCACACACGCGGGTCGTAGTACTGATCGCAGAAGGGCATGAGTTCAGTGTTGGCTGATTAGCTAGTGCGCAGGAAAAGAACTCTCACCTTCTTGTTGGGCTTATCGGCACCCTCGGGGTTGCCGACCTGGGTCTGGAGGTAGCCGGACTTGTTCTGGACAAAGTCCTGTGGAAATGGTCACGCGTGTGAGCATGCTGTGCCGTGAGCGGGTGCCGTACGTAGTACGTACGCGGATACCGCAGAGGTAGGCCCACTGGGTGTCGGTGTCGACGTTCATCTTGACGACGCCGTTCTGGACGGCGGTCTTGATCTCGTCCTTGGTGGAGCCGGAGCCGCCGTGGAAGACGAGGAAGAGAGGCTTCTTCTGCTTGCCGGCGAGCTTCTCCTCGGCGTAGATCTGGTGCTTGTTGAGGAGCTCAGGGTGGAGGCGGACGTTACCGGGCTTGTAGACGCCGTGGACGTTACCGAAGGCGGCGGCGATAGAGAAGTTGGGGGAGATCTCGGAGAGGGCAGAGTAGACGTCCCAGATGTCCTCGGGCTGGGTGTAGAGGCGGGAGTTGTCTACGCCGGTGTTGTCGACACCGTCCTCCTCACCGCCAGTGATGCCGATCTCCATCTCGAGCCAGAGGCCGAGGGGAGCCATGCGTTTGAAGTACTTTACGCAAGTGGCGATGTTCTCTTCCTTGGACTCTTCGGAAAGGTCAAGCATGTGGGAGGAGAAGAGGGGCTCCTGGTGCTGGGCAAAGTACTCTTCATCGGCCTTGAGCATGCCATCGAACCAAGGGAGGAGCTTCTTGGCGCAGTGGTCAGAGTGGAGGACGACGGGGCTGTGGGTGCGGGTGAGCGTGAGTGTGGGGAAGGAAGGTGGGGGAGGGGAACGGAAAGGGAACGGGAAGCATGTGATTTGGGCGGATGTGGGGAAGGGGACGGGACGTACACTCCGTATTCCTTTGCGACGGTGCGGACGTGGTGGGCAGCGGCGATGGCACCTGCGATGGAAGCCTGCTGCTTGTCGTTGGGGAGGCCCTTTCCGGCAAAGAAGGCGGCGCCGCCCTGGGAGACCTGGATGATGATGGGGGCCTTGATGTCGCTGGGGTGGAGAGTGAGTGCGGGGAAGGAAGAAGAGTATGATCAGGGACGTACCGAGCAGCCTCGAGAACAGAGTTGGCGACGGAGGAAGAGGTGACGTTCTGTGGATGGATAGATGAGAAGGGGGAAGACGATGAGGATGGGAGGGACGTGAACTTACGATGGCCTGGATGGATGGATGAGATGGTGGTGGCGTTGAGCAGGGAATGCAGCGCATGGGGTGACAGATTACTTACGGGGATGGCAAACTGGACGAAAAGCGTTAGCAGGTGGTGAGAGATGGGGAAGAGGGAAAGGACGTGCCTGGTGCTCCTTTGCATACTCGAAGAGCTTGCGAACGTTGTCACCGGTGAGAACACCAGCCTGGAGGAGTATGTGAGCGTGTGGAGGTGTTGGACGGGAGAGAGTGGACGTACGGGAACGATGTCGAGGACGCCCATGATGGTTGGTTTGAGAAGAGATGGAGGTTGGTGGTCAAGAGCAAGAGCAAGAGCAAGACTGAGAAAACGGCGGGAACTGGTATCGATGACGCGCGCCAGATCGGGTAATCCCATCGTCCCACTCATCCTCTCTCCATTTCTATCCTTTACAGTATTCCTCCTCTTCACTTATTATTCTGTTTCTCTAGTAATTAAAGTGGATGTGCCCCGTCTTCCGCTTGCACTCTTTCCGTCTCTTCTCTCCCAAGACATGGCCAGGGCCGGGCCGGGGAGGGCCGGGAGTATGACGTCGACTGGGGGGAGGTCCGGCGGGGAAAGGCGAGAGGTCCGGCGAGAAAAGGAATAAAGAGAATAAATGAATATAAAGATGACGGCAGAGGACGCGAAACTCTGTCAGTCGGTGCGAAAAACGCGGACAAGGGCAGTCCTCGACGCTGATTGGCTGCCGTCCCCCGTCTACCCTCCCTTCTTACCCGTTTAGGCAATGTGGAATGACAGAAGACTCTGAAGCGCATACACTCTCTCGCCCTCTTATCCTCTTCTCTCTCTCCTCCGCCGTCCATCTCCTCCTCCTCCTCCTCCCTCGTCGTCGTCGTCGTCGCCGCCGCCGTCGTCCGCGGCAGCGTACTCACATGCCTTTCTCCCGTTACCTCGGCGACACTCACACCGACCACGACCACGACCCAGACGCCGTCGATCACAACGTTACCTTTTCCACAAACGTACAGTTCCAGCTTCCCCAGCTCATCCTCAACGCTCCCGCCGTCCCTCCCGGCGGTGGTGCAGAGGCTCTCCCAGCTGGTTTCTACCCGCCCTCCTCCTCCCTCTCCTGGTTCTCCTCCCCCGAAGGCTACGCGAACAACTTGTACGTCCTCTCGCTTTCTCCCCGCTCCTCCCTGACACTCCCCTCCCTCAAGCTCCCTCCAGTCCGCCGCTTCTTCCACCTCGTATCCTATCGCCCCTCCTCCTCCTGCCCCAGCCCCATCCGCATACCCGTACTCGCACCAGAACAACTCTGCATACGCTCATCCTCACTCCCACCATGCCTCCGAACTAACCGCCCAGCACCCATACCCTTCTTCCCACCTCCCCCTCTCCATCCCCTCCGCCCTCGGTCTTCCCGTCTACTCCTCCTCCGGTTTCGATCTCCTCTCTATCCTCGCCCGCGTCGTAAACCGCCCCTTCCCCAAGATCTATCTCGGTCCGGTAGACCTCTCCTGCTCCTTTGTAGTCACAGACACACGTCGTTTCGACTCTCCTATAGGTACGCTCTCCCCTCGTCTTCCCGCCCGGATGCTAAGTTTTTCCTTTTGCAGTCTATGCCTCCCCTACGTTTTACAAACTCACAGGGTACGACGAGCACGAGGTTATCGGTCGCAACTGTCGCTTCCTACAGGCTCCCGGTGGTCACGTCCAGCGCGGTCAAGACCGCCTTCACACAGCCCAGGATGCCGTCGCCCATCTCCGTAAGAACATCATCGCCGACAAGGAGTGTCAAGTCAGCATCATAAATTATCGCAAAGATGGCTCCGCCTTCATCAACATGGTATCTGTCATCCCCATCCGCGGAGGGGTCCACAATTCCCCAGAAGAGGCAGACGACATCGTCTATCACGTTGGCTTCCAGGTCGACCTTTCCGAGCAGCCAAAGGCTATCCTTAGCAAGCTCAAAGATGGCACTTATCTCGTCAACTACTCAGCAGACCAGTCCAATGCCCCTCCGATCCATATCGGCCCCAGAGACTGGCGCACGTCCTCCATGACCATGCGCGGCATGTCCAAAGAGCTCCGTGCTCTCCTCGCCGAGCCTGCCTTCGCCAACTCCTTCCAGCTCTCCACATCCACACACGCCTCCACCGCCATCGCCCTGTCCACCCACCCGTCAGAACCCATCTCGCTCGATCCATATGATGGCAACAAGCCCATCCACATGTACCTCCTCGACCGTTCCCCAGACTTCATCCACGTCGTCTCTCTCAAGGGCGCCTTCCTCTACGCCGCGCCTGCCGTCCGCAGCGTGCTCGGCTATGATCCCGATGAGCTTGTTGGACGTTCCCTCACCGAGTTTTGTCATCCTGCAGATTGTGTACCGCTCATGCGCGAACTCAAAGAGGCCTCGGCCACTCCGGGTCCCGGCCTTCACCCTCCCGGCGCCTCCAACTCTTCCTCCTCCCCGTCGGCAGGAGTCAACTCCAACGCCGAGAGCGCCACTGCCGCTCCGACCATTCATTCGCCGGGTTCTGGCGCCATGCCTCGCCCCGTTGACTTGCTCTTCCGCATGCAGGCCAAGGGCCGAGGGTATGTATGGATAGAGTGCCGTGGTCGCTTACACGTCGAGCCTGGTAAAGGACGCAAGGCGATCATCCTTAGCGGCCGTCTCAGGAACCTCCCCCATCTGGATTGGGGGCCGATCGCCCGCGCCGGCGGTCTGGTCTCCCCCGTTTACAAGCCGCTCCCTCCGCCCATACACAACACCCTCGATGGCCCGGAGGAACTGCTCAACAACGGCCCACCAGGCGAGCGCGAGTTCTGGGGTATGCTCAGCTCAAACGCGACGTTCCTCTACGCGGGGGCGGCCGTCCGGGACGTGCTCGGCTGGGGCGCAGGTGAGATCATCGGGAAGCCGCTAGCGGAACTGGTGAGCGGTGCGTCGCCGCAGGACGTGCGCACGGCGGTCCAGGTTGAGATGAACAAGGTGCTCGCGGAGGCAGGAGGCGCAGAGAGTGCTGGCCTTGCGTGCGACGTCAACACGAAGGACCGAGGTACCGTCTCTGTCCATATTGTCCTCTACCGATCTCGTGCACCCCACAGCCAACAGCAGCAGCAGAGCCAGGAGGGCGCAGGGAACGAGGTGGTAGGGAACGGCGGCGGGGATCAGGCGCAGGCGGCACAGGCCCCGGTAGTGTGCCAAGTGAAGCTGTGCGAAGGAGCGGCGGGGACGCCGCCGGCAACGCTGCCGCTCGTGCACGCGCCTGAGGAACGCGTGTTCGAGGAGACGGACCTCGAGCGGGGGAGCAGCTGGCAGTACGAGCTGCAGCAGCTCAAGTTCAGGAATCAGCGTCTGGTGGAGGAGGTCGCCGCGCTCGAGGCGGCCATCACGAAGAAGATGCGGAGGAAGCAGTCCCTGGGCGCGTTGGCGGCGGCGGCGGCGTCGTCTTCCTCGAGTTCGTCTGCTGCTTCCACTTCTTCGAATGTGGCGCCGGTGACGGGGGTGAGCGTGGCGGGCCTGGGGATCAGCGCGACGGCGAGGGCGGCGGCGGCCGTGGGCAGACTGGCGATGGCGTACCAGCACCCGGCATCGGGCATGCAGCAGCCTCCGCAGTCGCAGGTCTCGCAGCAGCAGCAGCCGCTGAACGTACGGTTCGTGTCGGGCACCCAGGGCGTGCCTCTCGCGTCTGCATCTTCGGCGTCGTCGGCCCCTGTGCGCGCACGCACAATGTCGAACGCCTCATCCGGACAGGCGTACGCGTCGTCCGCACAGCAGCATCAGCAGCAGCATCAACATCAGCAAGCGCAGGCGGCGGCGGCGGCGTATACGCCGCATGGACTTGGAAGACACACCCACGCGTTCGAGTCGGCGCTGCAGGGATGGAGCCAGTATACGTACGAGCCGTCGGAACACTCGCCGAGCAGCAGTGAGGGCCCGTCCGCGTCCGTGACCGGGACAGGGAACGGGAACGCGTTGGTAGGGAGGACGGCCGGGGGCAGCGGTGGTGCGGGATATGGAGGGGTGCCGATGAAGCGGGCGTGGGATGCTTCGTTGCGTGACGCGGGCGGTGGTGGCGGCGGTGGCGGAGGAGGGGGAGGTGCGTAGAGTTTGGGAGCATGTGGGTGATTGGGTTGGGTCCGCCCGTTGGACAGTTTGGACGGGACGGTTCGATTGGATGGATGGATGGATGAGATATATAAGATGGACGGGCGTGGTCGTGCGTGAGTGGTGGGGACATTTATTCTGGGTTTGTCGTGCATTGCTCTTCCCGTCTTCTGCAGCATCCATCATACGTGTATATCTTGGCATTTGTTCGTGTGTCGAGTTTCTGGTCGTCGTCGTATCGTCGTCGTCGTATAGTCCTCGTAGTCGTAGTCATACTCATTGTCGTCGCACTGCACTGCAGCGTATCCTAGTACCGCGCAGATATATCGGGATATCGTATCGTGCGTTTGTTTGTACGTGTCCGAGTCTGTCGTGCATATGCATGCATCTACATATATGTGCATCCATAACCGTACCATGCAGGAGGGGATTGTATTCTGTAGTCAGTAATACGTATAATTACCATAGTATACCCACAGGTACTTGCGGTCGTAGCTCTGAGATCTCACGCACGCACAGCAGCTTCGTCATTGTACACATCATGTTTAGTAGTCCAAGTACCAGCAGCGTTGTTTGTACGGATACAGAGAGAGACGCAGATGCCATGGTTCCGCTCGGTCGGGTGGTAGGCGGGCGGCAGCCTGAGAAATCGAATTCGAAGGAGACGTCGGACCCGGGATTATTCGAGCGAGGGCGCTGGGAGACGTGGGATGCCGGCTTCGTCTTGTACGTCACCACGCGCGCGCAGGTATCTAGTACTTCTGGCCGGGGAAGTTAAAGAGGACGGTCGGTACTATGGGACTACGCACGATTATCCACGCATTGTAACTAGGGTGTCACTTACACACCTAACTACGCGCGCGCCATACGTCAAACTGTAGGGTGTACGTATACGTAGTGGACCGATGGGTGCAATGGTGGTATATGGTAGCCGCTATACCTGCACTGCAGGCATGACAGATAGTATCGGACATACACGTACACAGACATACACAGGCGCACATACTGGTATATCTATATGACGATCTAAAGACTCTTATAACCGAAGCGACCGCCGCGACGGAGCGACGGTCTCACCAGGTCTCACCGTCAGTTGACACACTACGGTGATAGTTGTTACGAGTCGCGCCGCTGCGTCGGAAACGCCGACCGTACGGTGGACAAGTACTGGGGCGCATACTCACGCTTTTGAGTTTAGTGCGGTTAGGAAACGTACCGGGACTGCGCGCGGGCGTTGGCGTTGAGCATTGACAAGCTGATACGCGAGCGCTGGGAGTGCGTGTCGTCGCGGCGTGAATATATTCATACATATAGCACAAGGTGCGTCCCCGCCCTTCTGTGCACCCTCTTTCTCCCCTCGTACATTGGCGCAGTATAGCATGGCGTGCAGCGCCTGCTACCGGCGACTAGCTAGCGAACGAACCCCATTCGTCCGACGCGCAGTGGTTATACTATAGTACAGTAGAACTTCCCCTTACCCCTGGTAGTGGTATGTGTGTACGAGAGTCCAACTCGCTCGATCCAACGCGACGCGGCCACAGAATCACGGGAGAGGCTCGCGGCTGGAAGAGAGCCGGTTGAGGTGGATGTACACGTCCGTCCCAAAGCCGTCCATGGAGATCAGGCGGAGGTCGCCCCCAAAGTACCGCGCGTACTACACATAATAGGAAGTTAGCAAGTGGACGTGGTATGAGAGAGAGAGAGAGAGAGAGAGAGGCGACTGACGAGTCTGGAGAGCGGGAGACCGTAGCCAAAGCCGGCCATGGGCGCGCGGAAGTCCGAGTCGGCAAAGTCCTGGTCGATGTTCTGGCCCTCCATGGTGGTGTACATGTACGTCCAGATGAGCGGGATGGCGGAGCGCGGAATGCCGCCGCCCTCGTCGGAGATCTTGATGGTGATGTCCTCCTTGCCCTCGACGACGACAACCTTGATCGGCGGGAAGGCCTCGGACTCGGGCCCGAAGCGCTCGACGACGGCGCGGAGCGAGTTCTTGAGCAGCTCGAAGCAGATGTGCGAGAGATGGCCGGGGACGTAGGCAAAGTGCAGGTCTTTGGGGCAGATGAGCTGGACTGGAGGGCCCTTGAACATCGAGTAATGCTCTTCGCACACGAATCTGGACAGAGGTGGTGGTGGCGCAGCGCATCGGATAATTGAGTTCCGGAGGTGCGGGACGGAACATGATGCGCGCGAGGACTTACCGTGCGTTCTCGATGGCTTCTTGGACGATGTCATGGACGTTCTGGGCATGCGCGCGGTGGCGTTAGCACGGTCACGCGACCCGGGCTAGGGGATGTGCGGGCAGAAGCGAAGGAGGAACGAGTACTCACGGCGCGCGTGCAGATGATGCCGACGTAGTCCGGATGGGGTTGCAACGTGTTGAGCGCGATGTCTGCGTAGACTGTGGTGTGAGAACGAGGCGCGGGTCGCCCTCTCAGATGCGCGAGAGGGGGAGAGCAAGGCAGGGCGGAGACGCACGTTGGCCGATGAGGAACCGGATGCCGATCCGGGACATGTAGAAGCGGTCGAGCCAGTGCTGGACGTCGAGGTTGATGTTGCGCGCGTTGCGGGAGCGCTTCCACTCGAGCACGCCTTGGGCGACGGTCGTCACCGTCGGGTCGTGCCGCTTCTTGATCGCCTCGAGCGTCTTGGTGAAGGTGCGGTTGTACTCGCGCACCTCGGGCGGCCACTCTTGGACGTGCGACATGTTCGCGTAGTATCTGAGAAAGGTAGTAGGATAGTCAGATTAGGCGAGTACATGCGCGGACCGAGGTTCGGCTCACCTGCGTTCCATAGGGATCCGCATCTTTTGGCCGCCGCCGTTGCCATTGCCGTTCCCGTTCCCATTCTTGCCGTTCTTGGGGGTGGAGACGATGCCAAGAGGGGACTGGGGAGGGGTGCCGTAGTCGTCAGAGTAGTACTGGTAGCTGAGGGATGGATTGGGGAAGGATTCGGGGAGGGAGACGGGGTCTGTGGGAGGGTTGAGGAGAGCGGCGCGTATGTCTGCAGGGAGGCGTATTGGAGGGAAGCTGATGAGCTCCTAGAGGGCGCGAGGAATGTGAGCTAGGTAGGAGAGGGGGCGCGGGAAATGACTCGCCTCGAATGACTGGGCATACCAGTCCTTGACCTTGTTGATGGAGGGCATGTCGCTGAGGTTGTGTGGTAGCTGGTCGAGCTCCTTTACCCTGTGTGCGAGACGGACAGGGAGTTCCTCTATGGGGCGTGTGTGAGCGCGGACGGACGCGAGGCGAAGGAGAGGAGACGCACCGAGCAAGAACTGGCTGCCTCTGAGGAGAGTACCCTGACTGGGGTTCTGGCCAAAGAGGACCATCTGCTGCAGCGATACTGTTGGACGAACAGGTGAGCTCGTGGTCGTTGTGAGTGCGGGGAAGAGTGTGGGGTGACTCACCGCCTGTCTGGGGAAAGGACGCATAGTGGTGTATTCTCTCCCAGAGGCTTGAGGAGATGCGGAACATGGCTGGTGTGTGTAGGGTGAGTGCGTCGTCTGCGTCGTCGTCGGTTGCTTGAGACTAAGTATGTCGAGGGTTGCTGGCATGTATGTGTGATGGATGAGAGGGAGGATGTGGGCGGGGTACAAGTGTGGCTGAAGAGAGAAGGAGAAGGAGCGAATGAACTCTCCGGCCTCTTTCCGAGCTGCTCTCGATTAGGCGCCCGTCGCATGCGCCACCCCCGCCTTTCGCTTTGAATATAATATTCGCTTTTTCACGTGTTTATCCGTCCCATCCACTCGGAAATCATCCGCATCCCATTCGTCTCCAGTAGCTTACAGCGGAAAACATACAAGTACAACAGGTAAACAGCTCTCTGCTCAGTCCAAACGACACAGACAATCCGGACGACCGCAATATCTGGCCCGCTCTAGCCCCATCCCGCTCCTGTCTTCCGAATCCCGAGTCCCGAGTCCCGAGCCCAGCCTCTCTCTCCATCCGCTACCATCCCGTCTAGCCTACGCCGGCTTCCACTCGTAGTGATGTTTGCCTGCCAACACACACCGCACCTTTGTTAGTTACCGGTCCTCCTCTCACCCCTCGTCGCCATGCACCCACACGCGCGCACGCACCTTTCTTCACTTCCCCGTCCCCTTCCGACTTCAGGTCGTAGCTGTGCGCTCCAAAGTAGTCCAGCTCCGCTTCCATGAACTGGCTCGGTAGGTGTTTTCCTCCACAATACTTGAAGTACTCCAGGCTCGCGCTCAGCGTCGGTCTGCATCCGATCACCAACTCAGCTTCCGCATCCGCCATCCGCTCGAGGGTACTCACATGTGCGCGCCCCATTCGAGCCCGTGTTTGACCACCTTCAACAGGCTAGGTATCGTCCTCTTGATCTCGTCCGCCACAGGCTGCAACGTCAGCGTGTTCAGCACCTCCGGCTCCTTTTCGTACAGCGGCTGCAACAGGTCCGCAATGTACTCGGACCGGATGATGCACCCCTCTCGCCAGATCTGGATGCACTCCGCCAGGCTCACGCCCCACCCCTCGTCCTTGCTCGCCCGCGCGATCAGGTTCATCCCTTGCGCGAACGACGCCAAACACGCGCAGTATGCCGCGAGGCGCAGATCCTCAATAAACTCCGTCCGGAACGCGTCGTCCACATGCTGCTTCCGCGCCGCGCCAATCCCTTCCCCGAGCGCGTGCACGACCTCCATGCGCTGCGCTCGGTCCGCGGACGCGATTCGGAAGAAGTGCGCGCTCGCGATCGTCGGTGCGGAGACGTGTCGCTTTGCCGCCTCCATCACCGTCCAAAAGCCAGTGCCTGTCAATAAGTATGAGAAAGGGGGATGCTTGATTCGCTCCGGGCCATGCGCACCTTCGGTGTCGTCGGCATCTTGCACGACCTTGTCTTGCACCTCGTTCACAATGTGCCCTGGCTTGCCGCCTTCTTTGTGTCGGCGACAGATGTCTGCGCCGATGCCGAACAAAAAGTTACGTTTCTGCGCACGGATATTAGACACGGTCGCGAAGACACGTAACGGTACGCACCAGCTCGCCCTCATCTTCCCACTTCTTGTAGATGCTCGAGATCGTGTCGAGGTCGGTGTGGAGGCACTTGTACAGGATCTCCCACGTCTCGTTGACGATACCCAGGATACCCTGCTCGATGCCGTTGTGAACCATCTTCACGTAGTGCCCGCACGGCCCCGGGCCCAGGTTCGCGACGCACGGCTTGCCCGTCTTTGGATCCTTGGCCGCGAACCGCTGGAGGAGGGGCAAGACACGCTCGACCGCGGCGCGGTCTCCGCTCGGCGAGATTGACGGCCCACGGCGCGCGGACTGGTACCCCCCGGAGACCCCCATCGAGAGGTAGGAGATCCCGTCTGGCTGGAGCGTGTCCTGGCGGCGACGCGCATTCTCGTAGTACTCGTTGCCGCCGTCGAGGATGATGTCGCCGCGCGAGAGGTGGGGCCGGATTTGCTCGATGACCTTGTCTGCCGCGGAGCCGTGCGGGATGCTGAAGACGAGGAGCTTGTCGGCGGAGGTGCCCCCGAGGCTGTCCATGAACTGGTTGAGGTCCTTGTATCCGGCCACTTTTGGGTGGAGCGAGGGCGCGAGGCTGGATTGGAGGATGGAATGGAGGTTGTCGATGTTCTCGGGCTTGATGTCGTATGCGGAGACGTCGAGCCCGTTCTCGGCGAAGAGCATGGCCATGCCGGAGCCCATGGATCCTGCGCCGACGACGCCGATCTGCGCAGGAGGTTAGCGAGGTGCTTGGGTAGGAGGGTGAGCGACTCGCCTTTGTGAATGTGTCGGTGCTCATCGCCATCGTGTGAGGGAGTGAGGAAGAGGTTGGGTGGACAACGTTTGTCGTCGAGCGATGTTTATATGTTCTTTTGCTTTCACGGTGATGGTGAGGGTATGACGTCACGCGACAGAAGAATATTATACTTGATACATATACAGTCAATTCGATTCATGATATATTCAATCCGCCGTTTGCAATCGCTCGACCGCCTCGCCATATTCCAACCTGATCGCCACCACTCACGCGCACGCACCCATTCAACAACAAACGAAGAACAATTGAAAAATCCTCTGAGAGGCCGGCAGTAGCCAAACGCCCTGGGGTATATCGGTATCCACTGCACTCAGTCGACCGAAGCCGCGTGTGGTCGTAATCCTGTCATCGTCGTCGTTCGCTCGGGCCCCCCTTCTGTACATGTGTTACTGGGCCGCCTGCGCGGGAGGGGGAGGCCGAGGCTTCGTTACTTCTTCATATATCATTACTGCGTCCGTGAGAGGTCAGACCGCATGGCCGCCGCTTCCGAACGGATCGGCCACCCACCTTTCAGTTGCTCCTTGTTCAGAGGGTCGCCGTTGTCAAAGTCAAAGAAACTAGGGTCGAGCGGTTCCGCCGTAGGTTCGTCTTGGGGATCGTGGTAGGCCTGTTCAAGTTGGTGATAAATACCTAGATCGCCGAATACCTGGGAAATGAAGCAAACCTCGAGATATGGATGCTTCAATGCGTCTTCGACCTCAATGCGCCGCTTTGGGCTGAACGTCAGGCACTTCTCCATCAGGTCGATCGCCTGAGAATGCACAGCACGCGCCGGGTGCGACCATGCCGCAGCAATATACACGGTCCCCATCAAGAACAGACAACACTGCACAGCAAACTCAAAACGTACCAGCGGATTGGCATTCGGGAACAGCGAGCTGAACGGCTTCTTCTTTCGGAACGGCAGCGCGCGAATGTACTCCCGCGACCGTTGCGAGGTGATCGCGTAAAAGTCGTCCAGCGACGGCGTGCCGAGGATGTCGAGGATGATGGATAGCTGGTGGTGGTCTGCGCCGGACGGTCTGTTAGTGCTATTGGAGGAAGAGCGCGCGAGAGGAGCAACAGACAATCTCTGCCGGGAAAGAGCGGCTTCCCGCTCAGCATTTCTGCGAGCACGCAGCCCACGCTCCAGATATCGATAGCGCGCGTGTATTCCTTGAACGTGAGCATGACTTCGGGTGCGCGATACCATCTGCGGGGCGTCGTTCCGGTGCGAGAAGAGCAGGCGCGTGACGGGTGCACGGGTCAGCAGATGCGTCGATAGCGAGCGAAGTAGGCCCACGCTACGTACCTCGTAGCCACATATTCGGTCATGAAGGTGCTGCTATCGTTGGCGACGTTCGGTGGCGGTCGGGCAGATCGTGCGAGGCCGAAATCACATAGCTGTGGGACGGGCGTGTAAGCGGAAGGCAGTGAAGAAGCGCGATGAAGGAGCGGGCCTTGAGATCGCAGTTGGCGTTGAGCAAGAGGTTGGACGGCTTGAGGTCGCGATGAAGCACGTCGGCCGAGTGAAGGGCTTTGAGCGCGCGGAGGGTCTAGATCGGAAGACGAGATGAGGCCGGTGTGTGAGCATCAGGTGTGCACGCCAAGGGCAGCATTCAGTCGCGTGCGGCCGCGGTCGTAAGAGCGGGGTAGGACCGAGGAGAGACGTACCTGGTATATGAAGTACTGGCAATGATCGTCGCTGAGCTGCTGGGTACGAATAACGCGATGGAGATCGGTTTCCATGAGCTCCTGGACGAGGTAGACCTCCTTGAAGTCGTCTAGGCTGGGAGGTCGGAGGATGTCGAGTATTGAGATAATGTTTTCGTGGTGAAAGTGGCGGAGAAGCTTGATTTCGCGAAGGGTGCGGAGACAAAACATGGAGTGGTCGAAGGGGGTGATGCGCTTGATGGCCACTTTGCGTTGAGAGGGGACATGGACGGCAGAGCTGGAGGGTGACGCGAGGACGGGGAGAGGTGAGCGGAGGATGCACACATGACGGTAGAGGACGGTACGCGGGAGGCAGGGACGGAGACGGTGAGCAGACGACAGGACGGATACGCACCAGACGATACCGTAGGCACCCTCGCCAATGACATCGAGGACCTGGTAGTTGCTTCCGACGACGAAGGAGGACATGCGGTCGTCCATGGCGAGGCCGGCGACGACGAGCGGACGGGGCGGGACGATGGCGGTCAGATTCAAGCGCAAACAATAGCAACAAGTAAGTTGAAGTAAGTAGCGATCATGGTCGTTAATTACCATTTACTTACTCCCGAATGCAGTCACGTGACCCTTGCTGTCCAAAAAAGGCAATCTCAGCCTCGCACTCTTCGCGACTCGGGACTCGATTTCTGTTTCTGTTTCTCCGCCGCCGCCGACGCCCTCCTCCTCGCCGTCCTCGCCGTCGGCTGCCCTCTCTGTCTTCATCGCCGTAGGCCTTCTCGTTGCTTTCTGCTCTCTTGCATTGCTTTACATCTTTGCTCTCCTCTGCTGCTGAATTTTGTTCAAGATGCCTGCTGCCGACGCAAAGCAAAACGAGGCCGAGCCCGCCCTCGACTCGGGTGAGCGAGACAGGGAGCGCGAGTCCAAGGACAAGGGTCAAAAGCACAAGTCGTCGGCGACAAAGAGTACGTCTCCTCTCTCGTCCATCCCGCCCATCGCCCCCACCTCTTAGTCCTCGCACAGCCAAGGACCTCTCCCATGTCCCCTGCAAATTTTTCAAGGTCGGATCCTGCACCGCAGGCTCTTCCTGCCCTTTCTCCCACCAGATCCTCGAGCCTGGCCAGGCAAAAGAAGTCTGCGCCTGGTTCGTAAAGGGCAACTGCAAGTTTGGCCACAAATGCGCCCTCGCCCACATCCTCCCCGGCCAGAGCATGTCCATGGACCGCAAGAACAAGAAGGCTGCTCAGCTCGCTGCCAACGCTGCCGGAGGCGGCGGCGGCGGCGGCGGCGGCGGCAGGGATGGGTCCAAGTCTTCCAGAGGCCACAAGGCTTCGCACCACAGCGGTAGCGGCGGTGGTTCACAATCACGTAATGCCCTCCTCTCGGGCTCAACTGCCCCAACTCGTTCTGTTGCCGCCAACTCCCGCAACCCCATGCCGGTTCCTCTCAAGGCCACTCTCTCGCCGTCTGCTCCTGCGCCGCCCGTCAAGGACACCGACTTCGCCTCGTTTGGTCTTCCCGACGAGTCTAACAAGCTCCCAAGCGCCCCCGCCCAGGGCAAACCGTCGCCCTCTGGTGATGGTTCCTCTCCGGACAAAGACCAGACCGCTAGTCCAGACTCGTCGTCCAATCAACAGGATCAGGACCAGCCCGCAGCTCACAAGAATTCCCCGTCTCCTCTGCCGACGAGCAACCCGTCTGCTCCACGCCGTATCAGCGATGCTTCTACCGCAGTCGACCTCGGCCCCATCGGCTCCCCTCCTCGCGCATCCTCCTCCTCTAGCAGACCTGCTCGTGTCAATGGCTTCTCACCAGGCACCTCCCCTCAGGCCCCTGGCATTTCCAGCTCTCCGTTCTCGGCCCCGGGGACGCAGACGGTATTCGCCGTGCCGCAGCGGGAGGACAGCTCGTCTGACTTCAAAAACAGGTCTGGTCTTTCGGCCTCTCTTGGCGCCGTCATGACCTGGAGCTCCGAGCGTGTCACCACAAGAAGGATGGCTGTTACTACCGAGGAGGTTGTCGTCGAGGACGAAGATCTCGAAGACTTCCTGCCGAGCTCGCTGACGGATCTCCTCACACCGGAGGAGCGCTCCCGAAGGATGTCGCGTACGAATGCGCCGCGACCTAACGTCGTCGGTCTCGATCGTGAGCCAAGCCAGCAGCGACTGGGCACTGAGGCTCACCATCGCTACTCGCGTTCGGTACCTGCTCCCTCCCTTTTGCAGGACATCAAGTCCATCTGGTCCGATGCGACTCCTGGTGCTGTCGGATCGCCGGATGCGGCAGCGATGGGTACAAGTCACCTTGCTGGTGGCCTCGGGAACGGCACACCAAGCTCCTTCACATCCAACTCTGGCCTCGGCTCACGCGTCGAAGACATGCTCTCTCCTTCAAACGCGTCCGCGGCCTTCCTCCCAGGGTTGCATCACTATATTAACGCGAAGAACCAACGTCCTGCGATGACGTCGGGTCTCTCCTCCATGTACTCGGGCAGCGGAAACAACCTGCCCACGCTTTCCTCCAGTGCTAGCGCCTACGGCCCCGACCTGAACGGAACGGCGATGTCGCCTCCTCGCACGAGCACCTTTGGCAGCCGTCCGACGTTCGACCAAATCCCCAGCGATAGTTACCTGCAGCACCCTGGGCTCCGTCCCGGTGCACGACCCATTCCTGGAGGCGACATGTATAGTCCGGGCCTCGACGACCATCGCAGCGCACTCTCTCCCTCGGCTCGGGCTCTGCAGGCGCACGCGCCAGGGCAGAGCTTGCCGCAAGGCTTGGCGGCTGGGTATTCGCGCATCCACGCACTCCCTCCTCCGGTCATTCCTTCCCCATCTACGTCGAGCGTCCTCAGCAGGACCCCCATGGGCGGTTTCTCCCCTGGGACGAAGACGTTTGGGCACGCGCATACCACGTCGAGCGATTGGGCGAGCATGTCACCCACCGCGAGCAGCCTTCTCGATCAGATCAACAATGGTCCTTCGCAGCCGGTGGTGCGCGGTCCCGGGGCGCCGGGGACGTCTTTGGGAGGGCTGGAGACCATGTTCTCGCGTTCGTCGTATTCTGCCGCCGCATCTCGTACGTCGATTCTGAATTCTCTGTTGTTGAGATACGTGATTGACCGTACGTTTCATAGGTGCTGGGCCTGGCGCAGGTTCGGTGGCCCCGTCCGGGTTGGGCGCGCGGATCCCGAGCGGTAGAGGGCACCCGCAGGGCTCGTTGAGCCCTCTGAGCGGACCGGTGGTGACGGGTGAAGATGACGATCTGTTCTCGATGGAATGAGAGACTATGTTGTGAATCTGTACAAGTACTGGTAGCAGCGCTACGCAAAGTATATTAGATATTTCTTTCTGCCTCCCCTTTCTCCTCTTGCCCTCCTCTGATCTCGCACTCTCTCACTTTACTCTGTATCTTCCTTCTGTTGTTGTTTGTAGGTTGACTTTGGTTGTTGTTGCCTCGGCATTGAACACGGTAAAAATCAATGGCTGGTATTGCAACTATGTACATACCTTGATAGGGATAAGAGGAAGGCAAAAGAGCGATCAGAATATCAAGGCTGTATAATTTCTCCTGTAGTCTGGCGCGTATGCAACTTGCCCTATGCCGTACTCAATGCATGGGTTCTGGGCTGGTGACATGCGGAGATGGATTCATCCAACAATATTTTTATTTGAATGCAGCTGAAAGGTTCTTCTGTGGCACAATGCCAGTACCAACATGATCATCGCGGGTTTAGTGGATATACTGTATGAACACTTTCCCAAATCTTCACATCTTCAGCAGAATATCTTAAGCTCAGAGTATGTTAGTTACTTTGCATTGTACGGTGTGACTCACTGGCAGACTCATCAATTGGTATAAAATCTTGGTCACTGCACCCAAGTCCCTCTCAAAGCATCCATGTTGCTGCTGCTAGTGACTTGTTTAGCACAATAACCTTTGTAATATTGAAAAATCTGTGGCCTTGAAGGCTGCCAATCAGAAAAAGATATCTCAATCTTAGCCCCACTATGTGTAAAAACTCACAACAGGTACCTTTTGCCCCATTCCTCAAGTACTCTGTTATGAATGTATGATAGGTATTATGTGGTCTTGACAAACTAGTAACATTTTCTACTACGTTCTTTGTACAATACAAGTATTATATACGATAGTGGACTTTAGCACTTTGGTTACAATTACATATGACAGATCCTATGGAACAGTCTTGTATGTTCTAGGACTTACTAGTATTTACCATTCAACTCACTATTTATGGATGCACAGTCTGCAGGTGTAAAGCCACGGTGCACAGTGCACAGCAACACAGCCACAGTGATAGTAGACTCAACTAGCACTGACAACAGTATACTCGAACGTCCTGGTTTATGCTAGAACATTCCTTCTCATCCTCTAATTTTATAATCACCAAGGATACTAGGCGGAAGGAACAAAACACTGCCGAGGCTACCTCCACTCGTGATCCCGGAGAATATAGTTGCTCTCCCAAGTTCGCCAAGAGGATCCCCATTCTCCTTGACAAGAGGTTTTAGCCCGAGCGAGTCCAGGAACAGATAGTTTGGATCGATCAACTCCAGGAACAAGTGTTGAAGAAGCATCCTCAACAGGAGGGATATTCTATCGGAGAACACAGCTTCCGGTGCATGCGATCAACACACTTCAGGTTATAGCGAATAATCTGGAAGTACTAGGACAGGAAGACTATATGAGAAGATATCACAGGGCTCTCGAACGGGCACATCGATATATAACTCAAGTCATCCAGACACTCGAATTTATTCCAAGAGAAGTAGTCGTGCCTCCAACAAGGGTACGAAACTTTGCAGGATATCTTCAGCCTCAGATTGATCACCTATGAGCAAAGGTTGTCAATCCGGAGAACTATGCTGATATAGACCTCGAAGAAAATTTTAGAAAATTTCGTAGTTGCCTCTGAGCTAGGGAACTACATCAAGCTTTCCTGAGACAAGCACAACGTGTATGAGTTCAACCGAACCATATAGTTGTTCACGGTCATATCATCTTTACAATTCCGACAAAGTTCAGGACATATACTATCGAGAAAGCATAGACAAGTGGAATTTTTGCACGAACGCAAGGTGTCCACTTCGGTACAACACTAAGGAAGTTCCAAACATCACACACTTGTCATCCCTTGTTTTAACACAAACCCCGCAAGAAAGGGAAATTGTTAAAAACAACGGAAAACAACCCCCAGTAGTCAAGAATCCACTCCCTGCTGGAAAAGCTACTGGTCGGACTAATACTCCAAGGAGTGTGTCAGGATCGTTTCCAACTTCAAGAGTAGGAACCCCAATTCCTCAAGAATCCGAATCACTTAGGGAATCCGGTCCATCCTTAAAGGAAAAAGGAAAGGAGATCGAACTGCCTAAGGTCGAAGACTCGGATAAGGAAGAAGAGACTTTTCAGATGACGGTCGAAGTACCCGAACCGGAAACAGAGAAAACTATTCGGATTGAGGTCGTAGTACCTGAACCGAAGACAGAACAAATTCAGACAGAGGTCAGAGAACCTACATCTGAACTCGAAGAGAGCCCTCAAGAATTTGTACAAAAGTTAGTGCCATCGTACATGTCGGGAACAGCAACAGGAGAGTCCATTTCTGGAGCCCATAGGTATGCTTTCAGTCCTCCAGGAAAAAGCTCTGGAGGAGAAAGATACGGGTCTTCACTTGGTGGACTGGCCCCTAGGGCAACAGCATTTTCTGGAGGAGTTATCAATCCTTCCAGAGGCGGAGGTGGAGGTGGACCAGGTAGACCAGGAGGTTGGCCTGACCCTGATCCTTCAGATGGAGGAGGAGGACCACGAGATCCTTATTCTCCAGGAGGAGGACCACCAGGACTGGACCCTGATCTGCAAGGACCTCCAGGAAATCCCCCAGGGAATAATGTGCTGCAAGGACAAGGGAAAGGCAAGATCAAGGACCCAGAGGTCTTCAATGGAGATCGCAGCAAAACTAGGTCCTTCCTCAATCAACTGTTCCTATTGTTCACGGCATGACCCCATAACTTCGTTAATGACTACATGAAGGTGGCGACGGCCCTATCCTTCATGGAAGGGGACAATATAAACTACTGGAAGGACATCACAATTCAGCGAGCTGAAGAGGAAATTAGACCAGGAGTCTCTCGAGGATTTGACTCTTGGACGGTCTTCAAGAGAAATTTCCTACTCACTTTTGCCCCAGTAGATGAGGTCGACGATTCCATGGTTAATCTCACTACGATCCAGCTCAAGGATTACTCTTCAGTCGATGAGTTCAATGCGAGGTTCATGGATCTAGCTCTTAAGGGAAATGTTCTGGACTCAGCAGCACAACTTGCTCTATACAGGAATGCACTTCCAGAGTATTTGTTGAGAAAGATATCCATGTCATATCCTCCGCCGACGAACATCGAAGAGTGGATGACTAGAGCTAAGGAGATCGACCATAGCTATCACCTCACGGAGAAGATTTTGGCTAATCGCAAGGGAAGAAAAGCCAAAACGTCAAAGACGAAGAAGAACATCAAGATGGTTAACGTTGAGAACGATTCGCTCAATATTAACAAACTCTCTGTCAAGGAAAGACAGGAGTTGCAAGACAAGGGATTATGTTTCCGATGTAGGAAATCAGGACATATTTCTAGGGATTGTCCATCTAAACCTAAGAAGCCCAGCAAACTTGTCAGTCGGAAAGTATGACAGGTTACCAAGGAGGATTTAGAGGATGAATCTGAGGAGACCTCAGATGAAGAAGACAAAGAGGACAAAGAGGACAATATTTCTATTAATGCACTCAGGGCTATGGGTTTTGAGACGGGTTTTTAGGCAGGCAAGCAGACTCGACGCCTGACTTGCCCAAGGAACTGCATGTAACTATTGTAACCAATACAGAGCGGAGACGCAGTGCTCTGCTGATACCCGGTTACATGCAGGTCCAGGACAAAGCCGTCGAAATCAAAGGGCTCATCGACATGGGTGCGGACGTGGTAATCGTCAATAAAAAGGTCGTGGACAAGTACAATCTTCTGACAGTCAGACTACCCAAGACTCTGACATTCCGGAATGCGGACGATAGCGTTAATAGTATGGGAACCATTACCCATCGGGTGGAAGGGACGTTTAATCTCCACGGAAAGAAACTCCCAACAAATTGGTATGTGGCCGATATTGGACGGGATGATGTCTTATTCGGCATGCCATGGATCCGCAAGTACAATCCTAATATCGACTGGGAAAGTGGTCGCATTACTTTCAAGTCGGATATTATCAAGAAGCAACAGCAGATCCATAAATACCAATGCGAACACGACCCACCCGAAGGAATGCTATGGAATTTCCCAGTGAAACCTCTAAATCAAGATCTGGTTGTATTGTTTGTACGTGCTATACCGGACGAAGATGACGCAGACCCGGACTCTGAAAGGCTTACATTCAATCCTTCGAGGACCATCGAATTATGGTATCAAAAGAAGAAAATTCGAAAGATCAACAAGTCTATGGAGATCACTATAGCAGCGAAGAAAGACCAGAAGGAGAAGACCTTAGACAAAATCCTGCCGGACTTTGTAAAGGACTATCGACAGCTCTTTGAGAAGAAGGCAGCAAGTAGATTTCCACCATCGGGACCAATGGACCATGCAATTGAATTCAAGAAGGACTTTGATTATAACACCAAAGGGTCGTGGAGGAAGATCTATCCGCTGACTTACACGGAACGTGAAGAACTCGACAAGTTTATTGCAGAGAATCTCGAGAAGGGATGTGAATTCGATAGACAAGAAGTCGAATTCCTAGGGTCAATAATCTGGCCAGGAGTAGTTGCTATGGATCCTGTAAAACTCAAGGCAATCATTGAGTGGGAACCACCAAAGACGGTCAAGCAAGTCCAGGCATTCCTAGAGTTTGAGAATTTTTACCAATGCTTCATTCGGGACTATTCCAAGATAGTTTGACCCCTCACAGAATTGACAAAGAAGGACAAGCCCTTTGAGTGGTCTCAAGATTGTTAAGAGGCATTCAACACACTCAAGAAACGGTTTACAGAAGAACCAATCCTGCAAATCCCGGATCCAGAAAAACCATTTCAAGTAGAGTGCGATGCATCCAAGGTTGCAACAGGTGCTGTACTACGACAACAAGGAGAAGATGGAAAATGGCATCCATGTGCCTATTTGTCCAAATCTTTCACTCCTGTGGAACGGAACTATCAGATTTATGATAGAGAATTGTTGGCCATTGTTTGAGCTCTCGAAGCATGGCAACATTTTCTACAGGGATCCCCTCATCCTGTAGAAATTCTCTCAGATCACAAAAATCTGACCTACTTCCGTACGGCGCAGAATTTAAATTGTAGGCAGGCTCAATGGCATTTATTCCTCTTGGAATTCAATATTGCAATCAAGCATCAACCTGGAAAATCCCTCACTCAAGCAGACACCCTTTCTCGGAGATTAGGGCATGATGGGGGGGAAAATGACAACAAGGACGTCGACCTCCTAGGATCAGAAATCTTTGTCAAAGCTATCAATGTCGAGCTTCAAGAGCGCATTAGGGATAGCAAACTACAGGACACCTCAGTAGTAGAGTACATTACTATAAAAGGAAAGGCTACGAAACGTCCGGAGTTTGGCAAACCAGAAGACTGGTCCGACGACGATGGAATACTTCTGTACAAGAACAGAGTATATGTTCCACCAGATAATCAGCTGTATCATGATATAGTCAAGTTATATCACGATGCGCCAATTATGGGACACCCAGGAGTCCAGAAGACCTATGACTTGGTCAAACGGGAATATATGTGGCCTGGCATGCGAAAATTCATCACGCAATATGTCAAGGGTTGCTGTCATAATCCGTGCTGGAGTGGCATGTATGACATTAGGAACTGCTTATATAGATCCGGACAACTATGCTGATAACCTCAGCATAGTGGCCTTTTAGCCCAGTTGTTAGATTGTGTCATTGTTCGGGCACGGTCTCTCACAGTTGCGCGGCTTGTCAAACATGCAAGGTCAACACACATC
>MU278620.1:0-49804 GCA_022385745.1 Cubamyces sp. BRFM 1775 | reverse complement strand
GGAAGATCGAATGACACGCCGACCATGATGGGTGATGATGAGAAGCTGACTGACTGCGCATTGTGCCACGTTGATGATCACGTTGCTGCTCAGTCATCCGCTTACTCAGGTCCGACACGTGACTTTTAGCTAATCCTTTCCCACTTGACTCGCACTGATTTGCCATGTCCAGGTACCAATCCAAATTGGTGCGTGACAACGCGTACGCGCATGGTCCCGCAGAACCTCCCGTTGTAGGACGTCACGTCGAGGAGCCCCTCCTGAGGGAACAACAGTGCGAGCAAGGTACCGGGGAATACGAGGGTCCTGGGTATGTCCTAGACCTGGGCATGCAGGCAAGACACTGTCTTGAGCCTTCTTGGTCGTTGTAACCTGTGACTGGGCAGGTCCGCGGTGAAAGAACTGTGTGATGAACTGCTGGCCTGTCTTGGCTTGGCGACAACGCTGACTGCGTCGATGTTCGCGCCAGCGCTCCGTGTCGTTCTGCGAGCGCATTGTCACTGTTTTGAGGCATTGAGAGCAGCGCACCACCCGAGGATCATGCCAACTGAAGTCTGCGTGCCGGTCATCCTGCTTGATCTTTGCTCTGAACTTGGCGAATGCCCGCTCTGCAAACCAACGTGGTGCGGCGTGATCCTTCGACTTCTTATGGTGCTAGCAGATGTCGTGAGCAGGAGACGGCACGAAAATTCAGAGCATGTCTGTACCTTGATAGTCAAGGTTACGCTGAACTTTGAGGTGGCGAACAGTGGCTTTCGCTCAGCTCCTTCCATCTGTCGTTTAACCTTTCGTATGTCCGGTGTTGTTGCTCCTCGTTCCAGGGTATGCTGAGAGCAAATGGCGTCGAGTTGGTCCAGGTCAGAGTCTGATTCTGACTCGGAAAGGTGTAATTTTGGAGACGCCTCAGAGGCTTTCTTGTCTGCTTCGGACGAGGTCACATATCCACTACTGAGCTTGTGGATGAAAGATACAATACCTGCTCCTACACGATAACTACCGTCTCCTGAGGCTACTGTGTGATGACCTTGTTGTATGTCCTCGAGAATCTGGTATGGGAGTGCCGTGTCTGCAGCATTCCCTATCTGATTACGACAGTCAGTACCACGATACAATAAGGTAGAGCGTATATACCTTGTTTGTACGACCAATATTCATGCATCGTACAAAGTACCTTGCACGTGTTTTCCCCGGGGAGGATGGTGACCATTTGATCGTGTTCGGTAGGATTCGTTGCTCAATCGCATTGAGAGTGGCTATGCCGCATGAGTTACCATCTCGCTGAAGGTTTGTCGCCAGAGTGTTCATGTTAACCTGCCAAGACTGTCCAGGGAATACTAAAGCAAGCCATGTACGTAGGTCCTCGAGAAGAGAAGGGATATGCACCTCAGAGATGCTGGGCTTAGAGTCGCCAAGGTTAAGGGACTTCGACACAAGATCAATCTCGACTGGGATCCAGTGGATGTTTGCAATATTGCAGGGGAGGTATAGATGTGTGAGAGATCCGGTAGAGACAGTGCGTGAATAGTGTTTGCGTAGATTTGATGTGTCTGCCGTAAGACATGTGCGAAGATGGGAGGAGGCGACCAAGACAGCTCCGGAGGTGGTGTCTTTGCGTTCAAGGTGAAAGACATCCCCAAGGCAGTCAATGACCTCGTCGTCAAGCCACTTCTGTGAGAGAAGGACCCGGGCAAGGTGCACAATACTGACCGTGCCCCTCTGCAAGCTCCGAAGACCACCAACCCACGGAGCGGCGTGTACAGCGTCTTTGGTTTGTTGCACTAGCTCCTCCGACCAGCCCTCTTCTGCTGCTGTTTTGTCGATCCAGACAAGTCGCTCGTGCCACACCTTCTGCATGTTCAGGAGAAGATTGGCATGCTCCCAGAGTGGGATGACCCAGAGCGGCAAGTAGCTGTTTGGATGGACAGGATGCTGTACGGATTGAAAGTTGGACTCCGGGGTACTGCCTAGTAGTCCTGCGAGATCCTTGCAGACATGGGGAGGTGGCAGAAGCAAGTCATCGGTGGACATCTCGGTGATTGTCGCAGCTTCCTTTGATAGCCACTCTGAGAGAGGAAGGGAGTACTTCCGACTTCCAGGCCGGTAAGGTGTGAACGGCCATTGGAGGATTTGAGCGACAGTGACCTCATGAGATGGGCAGACAGCATCTGACAGATGGGGGGGAGGTGTAGCCATAGTATCTAAGGAAAAGCGAGGTACGCTGCAAAGGCTATTCAAGAGAGTGTATAAGATAAGTGTTGCCAATCCCGGCATTCACGGCTGCTAGACTTGTTTATACAGATTTCTTATGCTCGTAATACAGAACAAGGCCTGTTTGAAGTACTATAGTAGTTCGAGTAAACAAAGCTGACTGGCGCTAGTAATATGATTAAAAGGAGCTTTTATAATCGGGTGTTTGGTAGACACGCTCTATATGGCACCGCAACGCTTCCGGTTCTCGGTAATAAACGATTCCGCACCGGACCACAGGCGCCCCCCCCCCCCCCCCCCACAAGGCCCCGGCCACCGTTAGTTTCGGGGTCATGGGGATGAGGCTTGCTCAGCAGAGGTGCTGTTTCGGGATGCCTCCCCGACCTTCAGACGCCTCAGATTCGGGGATTGGCCTGTAGCTTCCCGGGCCCTCCGGGCCCTGATTCGGGGATTCCGGCACATGAGCCCTTGGTGAATTTTCCTAGGTCCTGGGTAGCCGCCGCTGTATGACAGGGGTATGACAGTCAACCACGTGCGGGTGACTCGACGCGGCCGAGGATCGTCGACTCGACGACTGCGGCAACTTGAAGCCACACCCCATGCGTAGCACTTCTGCTTGCATTTGAGGGGTGTTGGTACGTGCTTGGTTTCTCGACTGTCACTTCGTCAGAAATGATACCTAAAGTGGTGCCCCACTAATCTCTTGTGTCGTACCGCAGATTTCATCGCTAGTACTTATAGACGCGTCGCGCGTCGCACGACTATGCCTCCGGCCACTAGTATGAGGACGCTGCTCTATTCGTGGGAAAGCTGCAGTATAAGCGGCTTGCCGGCATTGCTACCAAGTTCGGTTACTGAAGACAGGTTCAAGGCTAGTACTAGTCCGACCCTGAGCTTGAAACGTTTGCCATGACCCGTCCTTAGTAGCCTCCAGCTTTGCGAACAGGGCGACAGTAGTCATCGGGCATATTAACACGTATGCTCGCTAACCCAACCACGTAGCTGCCGCCAAGTCAAGTATATGATATGTTCCGCTTTCTAACTGTAGTGACTAGGTGCCCTTCGGATATGCAGTGTGCGAATCCTTCCTCCGAGTCGGCGGCCCTGCAGGGTACTTCAAGTTGATGTAACCCCACGATTGTACAATGTACGTCTTACCGGCCGATCTGTAGTACTGTGCACGCTCAAGGGTCATACACTCATGCATCAGGAATCCTCAGACATGTGTCTATTTGCATTCGTGCAAGCCCCTGCCCTCTGCGTACCGTTACATTGGGCCCGGAGGGATGCTGCGCAACCTCGTGTCCGGCCCTGGGACTGATTGAACCGGACGTATCGCCTTGATGTACCGATCGAAATAGCAAGTAGTCCGTTTTCCGGGGGCCGGCGAGTGTTTGGTGGGCGGTCCAGCTCAGATCCTCCCTGGACGGCTTCACTGAGAACTGATCTCCGCTGAACAGATCTTGTTTATACATTTGCCAGATACCCCCGTTCCGCTCTGCCCCGAGAGGAGCGAAACAGTGACGGAGAGTGGGCTTAGGCTGCAAGCCCGGCCCTGAGATCATCAAGTTCGTCCTTGCTGATGAATTGTCGGGTTCATTGCCTCCGCCTATATTATGCAGCAACACCTCGCTACCTCCAAATCGTTGCCCCCCATGAACTTCGGCGCGTACAATCCGGAGCTGCCATGGCCAGGAGCCGCATGGCTGGCACCCTCTCCAAGCTTGGACTTGGATGCCTTCCTTGCCCCTCTCACTGCTGCAAATCAGCAGCGGCTCCTACCACAAGATGAACAGCAACATCAGGTACTCACGTTTTGTGCGCTCTCGAGTCTGAGGAATCTGCTCACATACTGCTGGCTGAGACGTACCAGCTTCACATGAGCCAGTATTCGCAGGAACTCCAGCTTGACCCCACAGCACCTTCGCCTCCACCTGCGCTGGTAAATCAAAGGGAGCCTGAGCATGATTCCATCAGATGGACGTCTACCGGGGGCATTACTGAGGTTCAGCAGCTCAATGCATTGCACTATCAGCTTGGAAACGTTCGGGACACCGGGACAGAAGAAGTTGGTGCCGAGCCTTCGCCGACTGTCCTTATGGATCTCACGCAGCTATAGCAGGTATGTCCAGCATCGATGGCGCCTCAAGATGTCGGTGCGCATCTCCAGGATGCTCCATTACAACAGCAATTCGCACTTCCCATAGGCTCAGCGTCAGACGAGACCACACTTGTCTCTGCGCTCAGGCGCTCCAAAACACTTGGTATCACCCCATGTCAAGCGCTGGAAGACCTCGACGGCGTAAGTGTCCTGACGTTGTTCCGACGCAGCTATAGTCTATTCATTCGACTGAGGTCCTTGATTAGGTGAATAATCATGGTGCAGCCGGTATGCACAATCTGACCTTGTTGCTCCTCGCTTGTGACCTCAGATGCGTCAAGTATGGAAGGACTACTTTCTTGATCACCTGGAAAGATTGTGCGCCCTGAGCGGACTCCAGGGTTCCACGGTTTCCACCTCCAATGACCATCCACTAGTTCCCGAAGCGAACTATAGAGGAGGAGGCAACACGGAGGCAACGTTCCAACAGCCGCAGTAGGTATCGACAACTATGATGTGAGGGTCCATTCGTACTAACAGAAGGCTCCTCTCACAAATACCAGGGACTCGGAAATTGTCGCCCCAATACTCCGCCGCTCTGCACGTTTCAAAACTACCTCTGGAACGATGGTCTCGTTGTCTTCTACCCACTCGCAGAGCAGTCAGGAATTGTTGCCTACGTGCACTTCAGAAGTTATCGCACGGAGAGGACGAGGGAAACGGGTCCCAGTGGTCCACGCCGGGACGCGTATTCCGCCCCAACGCCAGATTTCTAAGCCACAACCGCCATCGCGAGGAGAGCTCATGGTGGGCGGGAGTTTCGAACGATACAAGTTCACCGACGCGGACAAGATCTTCTTTATCCGTTACCTCGAGTGGCGGATGCGGGATGCCGACCCAATTCCCACCAAGTCGAAGCTCTGCGATGAGCTTGCTGAATATGTGAGCAATTACTATCATCGCATCAACTTCCATCAATCGTACTGAACTACAATGCGGGGATACGGCAACAGGTTCCGTATCACAGTGCACGATCATGGATGAAACATTGGTCGAAACACCCACAGCGAGCAGACGAAATACTCGCGGGTCATAGCCGCGCCAACATTCTGGATGGTTCATCAGACGACAGCATGACGCATGATTCACACACGGACGAAGATGGCGAGGCAGAATACAGACCTACGGGCGGTGGGTCCGCGAGCGGTGCGCTCGCCGTCGTCCCTGTTAAGAAAGGGCCATGGCGAACGCGCAAGATGACGATGCAGAAACAAGCCGTCACCGATGCTGATCTTCGCGCGATGGCCCGATACAGATTCGAAATGTACACGAGCTGGCCCGCGTCCGTCACGCGCAAAGAACGCTGGAGGGGGTTTGCGGAGCAGAAGGAGGTACGTCTCCCTCTGATACGTCACCATTCTACCGTGGCTCGAGTGACATATATATGGCTCACTCCTGTCCTTCCCAGAATGCCGCTAAGCGGTCTTTACTTGCATGGATGGCGATAGAGGTTACTCACGGTGACCGTCAGCTATTTCAATGGCTTTCCTCATAAGATCGAACGCTGATAGGTATTGCTCCGTTGGCCGTGTACACGCATCAGAGCTGCAAGCGTATTTCGAGGGACTATGCAAGGCAGATGCAGCGGCACAACAGAACACGAACCGCCGCAATGTCGAGGATCAGAATGCGACTGCGCTTTCTACGACAGCACAAACCCAGAATTCATCCGCCCCCGGAAGCCAGGTGTTGCAAGCATCATCCGAGTCCGAAGTAGCCTTGATGGTCAGAACCGAGGTCGACAACCCTTCCACAAGAGGACGCAGCGTGACGGCGCAGTCCGACTATAGTGATGAGGATGATGAGGAGGAAGGCGAAGAGGAAGCGGATGACGAGAGTTATGATGAGGATGACGAGGAGCACAGTGAGGATGATGAAGGCGATATAGCGATCCAGCAGACGGTGACACAAGGTCCGTCGCAGTCACAGCCGACTGATTCTCCTGCAAGGATCATCGTCAAGGAGGCAGTCGTCGGGAAAGCGAGCGCGGGATTAATCACACCCTCACCTTCACGTAAACGCCGCGCTGAAGTACAGGGCTTACCTGCGCGCAAACGTTTGAAGGAGGACCCGGGAGTTATACGAGATCGTCGCTCTGGCTGAGGCTGTTTCGCTCTCGTACTTACCGCCATATTGCGTTTGTGTGTGAAGATGATGGATGACGCTTGAAGGCTCAAGAGGGCAAAGGGAAGTTGCCAATATAGATTGTATAGCTACAATGATGTTCGACTTCTAAATGCTGCTACTCGTCCTGCTAGGTCATTGCTCTCCTAGAGATATACGACGATGAAGGGAACCTAGAAATAACATTCAACGAGATGAACCATTGGGTGAATTGGCAAGCAACCTACCTCAACGTCCTCACCCTCCTCATCGCTAACCATGACCTCAACGATGAGGTGCTTGGCGTGCGAGGGGAGGGGCTTCTTGCTCACATGCTCAACGAGCTTGCTGAACTTCATAGGGAGACGCTCCTCGCTCTGGAACGATACATCAGCCACCGCGAATCACCTCGGGCGATGTTGGGCCGCTTACCTTCTTCTTGCCGATGAAAGAGCTCCAAAGCATGCTGACGCCTTGGCTGACCATGCTGACTTCGAGCTTGTGTTCCCGCTGGAACCAGTCGACGATCTCCTTGAGGGTCGGGTCGTTCCGGAACTCGAAGCGGTCCCAGAGCGTCCACTCGATGTTGTTGTACTTGTTCTTCTTCGGCGCGATGGGTTCAGAGAACCCGAAGAAGGGGAGGGCCAAGTTCACGAAGCCGTTCTTGTACTCTTCAAGCTTCTTCTTGCCGTCGATGATCTAAAGGAATCAAGTCAACATCGACGGCCCATTCTTCAGCGCCACCCATATCGGTTCGTACCTTGTACAGCTCAAGGCAAACAAGACCGGTGACGAGCGACGTCGTGGTCGCGATAGCAGGAATGATCTTGCCCGCAATCTGCTTGGTTGTGTGCCGGTCAGCAGGCGTGATGCTGTAGTTCAGCGCACGGAGGTTGGACGCCGCAGTGATAAAGTCAATGTGGTGGTTCGTATCATCGTCCTTCTCGAACTCGACAGGGTTCAGGCGGTACCCGACCAACGACGAAGGAGGAGGCAACTGCTTCAGGTGGTCGCCAAGGTCGGAGTCTGTGGATCACACGTTAACCCTGCACGTAGGTGATGTCGCAATGCTACTAACCACCACCAGCATTGTCGCTCTGAGGCGCAGGGTCGTTGTCATTGATTTGCACCTTGACACCGCTCTTCGGCGTGAACTCGGGGACGATGACCTCATCCGCAATCTTCTTGAAGAGCGCAGGGTCGGTCTCCCCACGAAGGCCATAGTTGTAAGCGTGCAGGTTCGCGGCAGCGATGATGTATTGGAGGTGGGTGGGCTGCATAGCGTCATATCGTCAGGACTGCCACTTTCGTGAGCCTGAAAGATGGACTTACGTTGTTGGAGTCAAAGGTGAGCGGATCAGGAGCACGCTTGGGGCCGCTCCAGAACGGCTGGCCGCTGCTCGTGACTGCGTCCTTCGGCAAGCTGTAGAGCAGTTGACGAATTGCGTTGTTGTACTTCTCCTCGAACTGCAGACGCGCCCAGACAATGCATTCCTCGAAGGTGAGCGGCTTGTTGGTGACAAGGTACGAGACGATCTGGTCGACCTGCTCCTTCTGCTGGCCAGAGTACTTGAGGTTGTTCTCAAGGAAGTTGGGCTCAGAAAGGTACGAGTTGACGACCTGAGGAGGCTTGACAAAGAGGCTGTCGAACTCCTGCCTTGCCCACTGCGAGACTATCAGCAATGACCTTGTAACCTACAAATCGCGATCGTACCTCGATGGTGTGCTGGATCTGGTTAGGGAAGTTCTTGACAGTACAGACAGGCGTCTCCTTCTCAGGAGGGTCCTGTGACGACGAGTACGACTCGGTAAGGTGAGGAACTATGACTTGCGTGTTACCCTTAGTGCCCAGCGTGCCCGACTCGAGCAGAGGCTTCAAGTAGAAGACACAACGCTGGTCCATGTACTGACGGGCCTTCACATTATCCAGCGCGTTGGTGACGCCATCAATGCTGGCGAAGAAGTCCGCGTCGTAGATGTCTATCCACTTGTCAGCCGATATCGAACATAAGGAGGTTTTGCGACTTACTCTCGGTATCAGGACCTACAGGTTCTTGCCTGCTGTCAATCTTGCCCTTGAGATCAGGGTTCATGTTTGCGACAGCCTCAGCCGCCACCTCGGATTTGAACTTGCCGAGGTCCTTCGCACGGAACAAGAATTGTCGGTTGAGGTTGCTCTTCTCGATCGTGTCAAGGTCAGTCACGTAGATCTTGCCGTTGGGTCCTGAGCCAAGACCCATCATGCTCCAGTTCTTCAGCATCTCGCAACCAATAGCGCCCGAGCCGACGAGGAACTCGCGGAAGTTGGCGATCTTCTCCTGGAACTTCTTGCCGAACACAGCGATCTGGCCGTCGTAACGAGAGCCAGTGGGCCTGCAATCCTCCTCAGTGGGAAGCTCAGTGGGCAGAGACTCGAGGGAGTCGAAGTAGAGGTGCTGGACCATGGGGTGGAACTTGGCAGAGCAAGCCTTCAGCACCTCCTGGGCGACAAAGCCTCCAAGCACGGCATTCATCGGTGCGAGATCACCAGTAGCTTGGTATGCAAGCTCCGTCAATGTCTTCTCATCCGCTTCAGGCTCGATTTGCCTCGCCAACTTCACGAAGGTGGCAGCATCCTCCGCATTGCGAGGGCGGGGCAGCCGCTGGTACTGCTCCTCAAACTGAGTGAGTGCCTGGAAGCCTGCGTGGAGCGCAGCAGGTCGGTCGAACTTGGCAAAATCGGTGATGAAGAACTCAGGCTCTTTGAGTGACTCCCGCAGCGATTTCTATATCATCTAGTATGAGAAGAACTGCGACATCTTGACTACCCCTCGAGCGAGATACTCACGAACTGCAAAATCTTGGGCATCTTGACCTGGGTGAAGATACCACCGCTCTTGTACTCCCCGAAGTTGGACGTATCGCCGATTGCGAATGTGTAGGGGCCCTTCACAGTGACCTTACGAGGCTCGCATCCGTTGAGCTCTGTCATACCTTGCACTTCGCTGAAGGTCACGAAGTCACCATCTTGGAGACCATGTCGTGTCTCGTCCAAGCATGTGACGACACCTTCGCTGTCCTGTTTATATGAATGTCAGAAAATGTGCGAGAATTGGAAGTCGCCATGGAAAGACACTATACCCTGTCAACAGAGACGATCATACCCGACAAAGGCTGCTCGCCCGTCGGGTCGACGCAAGTGAATTTGGGGCCGAAGTCATTGAAAGCGGTGCTGCGTATACATTGAGATGGGTTGATCCATTTTCAGTTCTCGAACTTACCCAAAGAGACCACGAGTATCAGCGGAGATGAAGTGCACGCCGTTCTCATGCGTCCAGTCGTTGATCTCAAGCTGCTTCTTAAGCGACACTCCACAGAGTACGACAACCTGCGAAAGGTACTTATGCATTTGTTCTCGACCATCAGATTACCTTCTAAGCGTACCTGGAAGCCCTTGATCATGTCGACCGTAATCTCTTGGCCAGCCTGACCGCCCAAATTCCTGACGGGGACGTATGCGTTGAGCTCCGCAAGTCGAGGAAGAGTTGCCTCTGCACGCGGCTTGCCAACGTCTTCCTCGCGCAGGAAGAACTGGTATAGCACTGAGTATAGATAGGCTCATAGGCATGGAAAGCCTCCTACCTGACTGCTCAAGTCCGCGACTTGGACGGGCTCGGGATCATAGATGGTGACGGACTTCACGCCGGCAAGAACAACGTTCTTTGCTACGCAGGACAGAGTGTTGAGGATGTTGTGTGGAAACCAAAGCGCAGCTCCCGCAGCGACTCACCGATTTCAACGCCAAGGCCCTTCATGCCTACAATCAAGACGTTCGACGCGGCCATGCGCTTCATTGCTGCAACAACGCGTCAAAAAGCGTTGACATCCTTTCATGTTTTCCATACGCACCTTCATGGCCAAGCACATAGCTGAGGACGCAGTCAGTTCAAGGTATGCGTACTCAGATTGAATCGTACTCACAGTTGGCGAGAGTACAAGCCCTCGTCAATCGCGGCCTCATCGACGTCCATCGCAGAGGGCAAGTTCGTAGCAGACATGATTCGTAAGAGACGTGCAATGTGAGTGTAGATAAGAGAGACGGGGGAAGGAGGTAGGGAGAGGAGGAGAGATGGAAATGGCGGGTACTTGGGCTGTGGCGGGGCAGATTAGGACGCGCTTGACCTGCACGCGAGTCTGACGTAAGCACATGATCTACGCGAAATCTCCATTCAGACGGGCGCTTGATCCCCCTCCTTAGCAAGAGTCTCTTCAGCCACCACCTCAGTCACGATCCTCGACATACTCAACCAGCCTCGGTCTGTCAGCCCGAAGACGTGTTCCTCATGAAGTATGTCGCACTCTTGAGCGGCGGAAAAGATAGCTGCTACAACCTCTTGCACTGTGCGAAAAATGGCCATGAACTTGCCGCAGCCGCCTCCCTAGGCCCCGAGCAAGGCAAAGGTTCGGCAATTGGCCCATTATCCCAATAAACCTCGCCGACCCTGCGTAACATAGAGGAATTGGACTCGTATCTGTACCAAACAGTTGGCCAAGATGCAATCGAATTCGTTGGCCAAGCACTGGACGTCCCACTGTACAGAAGAGTGATCTCCGGTGCAGCAGTTGAGCAAGGCGGAGAATATGGTGGTCGTGACCCCGCCCAAAGTGGGGGTGTCCGTGGCGATGAAACTGAAGATCTTTACGAGCTTCTATCCACCGTCAAAGTAGCTATCGGCTCAACAGCTCATGTGATATCCTACGGCGATTGACCTCGAACCATACTAGGCCCACCATCCGGACGTCCAGGGCGTTTCCGTCGGTGCGATCCTCTCCAACTACCAGAGAGTGCGCGTGGAACATGTGTATGTCCTCGGGTGAGGTATCTGGAAACTAGCTGACGGGACGGGCGTAGATGTCGCCGGTTAGGCCTGACGCCCTTGTGCTATCTGTGGCAGCGCGACCAAGAGGAGTTGCTCTCCGAGATGATACAAGCCGGCATGGAAGCGATCCTCATCAAAGTAGCAGGCATTGGCTTGGCCGCGAAGCATCTAGGCAAGACCCTGGAGGAGATGCAACCCTTGCTACTAAAGCTTGTCAGTTCCCTGTTAGCATGCTCCTCGAATAACCTGTGTGTGGGACTCACCGAGAGAATGGTTCACAGAACCGACTGTATGGCTCTCATGTCTGTGGGGAGGGAGGCGAGTACGAGACCTTGACTCTCGACTGTCCCATCTTCAAGCATCGCATTCAATTGTATGTTTCCTTGTCCCATATCGTGACTTAACGATTAACCTGTTCCAAGGGATGAGGTAGAAACGGTCGTGCACTCGGACAGCGACTTCGCGACCGTTGCATACTTGCGCGTCAAAAAGGCATCTCTACAACCCAAGCCTATTGCAAACCTTGACGATATCATCGTGCCTCCAGCTCTAGCAGAGCCGTTTTCAGAGATCCGTAACCTACTCTCATCCTCGCTTCTACCTGACCCTGGGGATGCATTGTTGAACACTCAGGAAGTGACTACAAATCGGGGCACCCACCGGCGGATAGGCAACTGGATCGCTGTTGCCAACATTCAACGAGATATCGAGTCCGCATCTGGCGAGCCGACGCTTGAGGATGAAGTCAGAGAGTGCTTCGAGAAGCTCAAAGGTAATCATATTCCGTGCATCGTTCCCGCCCGAGACTTACATACTGTAGAGTGCCTATCCCAGCACGGGCTGACTCTCACGAACTGCACGAACATCAACGTCTTCCTCTCTTCCATGGATCTCTTCGCGCGCGTCAACGCGGTCTACGCAACGTACTTTGGCACGAGCCCCCCAGCTCGTGCCTGTGTAGCCGCCGACCTCCCATCCCCAATCCGGGTACGCCTGGACTGTGTCGCCTTCGCTGAGAGCGCGCCGACGGCTCGGCAGGCGTTGCACGTCCAAGGACTGAGCTACTGGGCCCCAGCGAACATCGGCCCCTACTCGCAAGCCATCGTCGTAAGTGGTTGAGGCTCTGCTGTACCTAAAAATAGCTGACGATGAGCCTTGGGGATTCCTAAGGCGGACGAACGCGTCTTCATCTCTGGTCAGATCGGCCTGATCCCCAGCAACCTCACGCTCCCGTCCCCTCAATCACTCGCCTTCGAGACCGCGCTGTCCTTCCAGCACGTCCACCGCGTCGTCGAAGCGCTCAAGAGCAACTCTGGCGGCGGATGGGAAGGTCACTACCAAGGCATCGTCTACTGGCTCGCACACGCGGACCACATTCCGCTGGTGCGCGAGGCTAGCTCGCACTTCGAGGGGGTTCGTGCCCTATCCTTTTTTTCTTTCTGGTCTCTTTTGTTCCGCTCCGCTGTGATAGAAAGCTGACGCTGTCGGACCGGCTAGGATGCGAATGCGCCTGCTCTATTCGTTGCCGTACCGGAGCTACCGAAGGGCGCACTGGTAGAGAAGCAGGTGCTGTTGCATACCGGCCAATGCGACGTCGAAGACGATGATGGGACGATCGTCCGACGGTCCGCCGTCCCTCTCTACGAGAAAGGTCAGCAGTATTTCCTTCGCTCATCTGCAGCTTCTCTCTGACCACCATCGCTTCTAGGCGACTATGAGACCCTCGGCGGCAAGGTGTGCTGGGAAGTGTCTAGGTTCCGCGAAGTGCCGTCGAAAGTTGCTCTGGTGTGCGTCCGCGGGGAAGACCCAGAGCTGCTGAACCAACTGCGCAGCGTCCCCGCGCTGCAAGATCTTCATTCTGAAGCTCTCTCGGTCCGACTATTCCACAATGTCTCAAGAAGTGAAGGTAAGAACGCTCGCCCACCCAACAGTCAGTCGATGTGCTGCACGCTGACGACACACCCAGCGGCCGCATCCGCCATCACCTTCCTCCAGTGTCAGGAGGCCGCCCCGGTAACGCCAATTCCGTGCAGACACATCTCCAGCAGAAACGGGGATGACTGGGATTACGCAATCCTTGCTATATGTACACGAGACGGTAGCCTGTGACGGTGATGTACAACACGCAAAGAGACTAGCAGAGTGTCCTAGATAGATCCGGTAGAACATGAGGAAGAAAAAACAAACAAGTGCAGGGATCCAGATGTTGGAGAGAAAATAGTGCGCGGAAGATCACTCGATGTACCAAATGGGGAGAAACCTGTGGTGCCTTCAAGGGGTGCCTTCCTCTTGGAGGACCTTGAGCTCGGCCAAACGGCGACGCATCTCCTTCTCTGTCCGCGTTGGGGGCACCATGCGTGCGATGAATGCGCCGAACTGCACATCCAGTCAGTTAGGCCAGCCGCTTCATGAGGAATGTGAACGCGCTGAACGTACCAAGGTGCACACGCCACCAAACCGCAACACCCAGGCGACGCCATTCTTGCCGTACAGCGCGTTCTCGGAGCCACCTGCCTCGTCCGCGTCCACAATGCGGAAGATGGCGCTGGACACCAACGCGACCTGCATACATGTCGATCAGCGCGCCTCTTGAATGGGGATCGAAAGGGATACTCACCACAAACTGTGGCATGACGATCGCGAGGTTGTGAATACCGAGAACGGTACCGCCGGCGACCGCTTCCGCCTCTTGAATGGCATGAGGATCGTGCTGGTCGAACGAGCGGCGGCGACGGATCAGAGGAGTCTGTTCGTTCTGGCCCTGTCTGCTGTTACGCCGAACGGCGGGCGTGGAGAGCGTACGACTATGCGATGGTCGGCGGAGCCATTCCCGCGCGACAGCCTCGCCCTCGGTGTTGTGCTCATGTTCGCTTTCCTTCAAGAACTACAGGCATTCCAATCAGTATACAGTTTTTACGGTAAATATATCGACCCGGACATACCTCCATGATTATCGCGAACGGCGCCCAGCAAGCAACAGCCCAGCAGATACCGACGAGACTAACAAGGATGATCGCCTGCCAGACCTTCGTGACGAAGACGGTCATTAACGTGAGGAACGTGAACAGCAGGAGCGCGCCCGTCCAGATGTTGCGCAGGAAGAAGGGCATGTAGGGCAGCCGGAGCGGCTTGCCGCGCCTCGCCGCCTCCGCGCGCCATTCCCGGACTTGGTCCCGGAGGCGGGCGAGCTCAGTGTCTTCGTCGTCATCGCCTTCGTGCGCGAGCAGACGGGAGTCACGGCGCGTGAGGCGGGGGAGTAGAGTTCCCGCAGCAACCGCAACTGCAAGCGTGGCGTAAGATACAGTAGACGACGGTACGTCAGGCGAAGGGAAGCGCGTACCGATACTGTACACCAGCATGGCGAACGCTCCCGTGCGGGTCGCCAGGTCATGATCAGGCTCTCTTCCGAGCTCGTACGCCATGATTTGGCCGATGTACGTCGTACTGAGTCCGGCGATGAGTCCCTTACGTCTTCATGATCAAGACCTTACATGCACTTACGAATAGAAGAGGAAGGGGAACCTGTTGGATCGCGTTAGTATCCGCCGCTCATCGAATGGACGCAATCAAACCTACCATCCCATGAACGCAAATACCTGGACGTAGCAAACTCTCCGGATGGGTTTCGGGAGGCTGAGAATAGTGTTGTAGATGCCCTTGAAGACGTCGCGCATGCTATTCCTGTGAAGGCGTCAGCACATACCGCCTATGCACTTGGGGACCGAGATAGCGTACCCCTTCTCGATCCTCCGTTTCTCTCGCTCTTGCTCCTCCTGGGTCCAGCAAGTAATCCAAACCGTTCCCGAGAGAATGATCATGCAGACGACGCAGAACTTGCGGAACTGCGACCCGCCCAGGAGGCGGAGGATCGGCATGTTCGCAAGTGGCAAGAACCCTGTAACAACCACCGGGCGCGTTAACATGTGCTACGAAGGACGCGCCCAACACCGAAGTCGTACCGAAACCGTATCCGACGATGTTGCCAGCGTTGATCATCCTGCTATGCCAGGCATTCGCCTCATTGAGCTGCTCGGGCGGTGTAACGTCGAGTAGGAGGTTCCTGAGGGACGCCTGAAGCGCATTGAGCGCGAAGTCCAGCAAGTAGAAGGACACGATGGCGAAGCCGATGGCCGTGTCCTGTACCTGTAGCAATGCGTTAGGTGTTCGTCCGATCATACACAGAGGGACGAAACCGACCGTCTTGCTGTATTTGGGATCCCAGCTCCCGGCACCGCCTCCAAAGAGGTCGACAAAGAAGCCCGCGATCTCGCGGCAGTACGCGAGCGTCAGAGTCGAGACGACGAGCACGAGGGTAGAGGTCACGATCCAATACCGTCTCCGGTACTTGGACGTGGACGCGTCCGAAATCGCACCTGTAGCGTAGGCCCTAACATGAGCATGTCGCCATCCATGCACGGCAAGCGTGTATTATCTCACCAATCACAGGCTGCGCAATGAGGCCACTGATAGGCCCAGCAAGCCAGACCAGACTGGTGAGCTGCTCGGAGAGGCCGAGGTCCAGCAAGAAGGGTGTCCCGTATCTACCCCGCAATCCATCAATCCCCATGCGCCCCCAAGATGCACGACGACTGGACACCACACTCACCCAAGCTCGACAGTCCACGCCACCTGCGACCCGCCCATGGAGATGCTCAAGTTAATGAGGTCGAGTGTGGACATCCGCTTCTTGCCCGACGCCGCCGCCGCATCGCCCGACTTGCCGTTCTGCCTGCCCGCGGGCGCAGGGCTGTCCTGCGCGTCCCGCTCGCGCTGGGACTTCTGCGACGCGCGCCGGCCGCGCTCGCTCGGGCGGATGGGCCATGCGACCTGGGACTCGTTGTCCGTGTCGGGCTCGACGGTGGTGGGGAACGTCATCTGTGGTGGATGCCGGTCACTGGTCAGGGTGAGGGGGATGCCAAGTCCCTGGCTTGATCACAATCCTAGTCCACAGTCCTAGTTAGGCGTGGTGGTGTGTTGGCAGTGTCCTGGCTGAGTAGGCGAGGCGAGCGGAAGATGGGCGTGAGGGGCTATAAGAGGACAGGTCAAGTGGACGGAGTGAAGAGTCAGACTGTGTCCGGACAGGCAAGGTCAAGGCAGCGCGCGCGGGTGCCTGCAGTCTCCTGCCAGGCCACCCGGGCGCCTCTTTCGTCATTACGCAAAATCCAGCGCCTATCCTACGCTTCTTCCCCGCATGCGCAACTACACGTATAGCCGACGCTGGCCCGCAAGCCTCGCGATCGATCAACATCCTAAATGCATTCTCCCTAACACTGCGTAGTGCAAGGACGGCCCCTCTGGCCATACACTCTGAGCACACGGGAAGGCAACACAGGGTGTTTGAAAGGTGTATTCTTAATACCCATGCATGGCTACATAACCAATGGCACAACACAGCAAGTTACACAGCGATGCAGTCAAACAGCAACTACCCGTACACAACAATTCCAATCCTCTCCGAACAAATGAAATCCACCCTCCTATCCAACCCTCACCACATCCAGCCCAGCCCAACACATCAAAAATCAATACCAGCCGATCCAACAAGTGCTGGCCAAGCCCGCCAGTCGATAGCCTGGCCTGGACGCGATCCATGCCTGCCCCAACATGGCCCTATCGAATCACGGCGTTCACAGAAGCGTTCCTTCTATGACTTCCGCCCGACACGTGCTGATCCAAGCTGTTCTTATGCGACGCCAGCAGGTTGAACGGAAGCCTGCGCGAATGTGTCGGCGCCGTCGCCGTCGTCGGGGTCGCCGAACGCTCCGGCTCCTCCGTCATCGGAGGTGGCGGGAACCGCGCGAACTCGCTCGGTGGGCCCATAAAGTTCTTATCTGGTAATGATGTTTGCGAGCTGCCCGCTCGCCCCATAGACGGCCGTGTGGTCGAGTTTTGGGTGGGTGTGGGTAGCGCAGATGGGTCTGGTGGCGAGGCGGTGGACGACGGTTTCAGCATCGCAGGACTCGTTCCCGATCGTGTTCGGGGCTCTTGTGACGCATGATTTGCAGGGATCGTCAGTGGTTGTGGCGTCGTCCGCAACTGAGCCGCGGACGCCGAAGGTCGTAATCGTCGCCGGGGAGCGACAGAACCGAGAGACGAGAGCGCCGAAATGTCGTCGTCGTCTTTGGGTGGAGGAGCGGGTGGCGGAGACGCGGACTCGTTCTGTGAGGGACTGTCTGTCGACGCGGTGGTAGCGCTCCCACTCCGTTGCCGCATCTTGTACTTCTCCATCGCATCCGCGTCCCGTTCTCGCATCCGAGTCGCAATCGGAGAAAGAGCTGACGCTGGATTGGAGTGAGCGTTCGGTACTAATGTCGCGGAATTTGGTTGTGAGATGGGTGACGCGGAGAAACCAAACGTGCTGCTCGACGAGCTTGCAGAGGGTTGGCCTGGAGAATGTGAACCGGATGGCAGTGGCGCCGGGCGACGTGACGGGGAGGAGAAAAATCTTGAGGCCGCATGCGCCGCACTCGAGTCCAAGACGTCGCCACTGTCAGAGGTCGTTGTCGTACGACTTGTGCCTGACCCGCTTCTCATGCGAACGGATCCATTGTTGCCAAACGCGTACTCTCTGGGGGATGGGGGATAGACCTGCATAGCCGCCGTGCCTGACCACTCGTTATTCCTGGGTGCATTTCGGCGGGCCTTCTTATTATTCTCATACTGTATTCGAGCGGTCTCTTGGAGAGCGTCCCGCGTGCTCGTCCTGCACATGGAAGCCAATGAGCCATCAGGTATCTCTGATTGTCCGTGAATACTGACGAATAGGCGTAGTCCGAGGGTGTGAAGCCTTGATTATTCCGCGCGGAATACTGGCACCCACGCTCGATGAGCAATTGGACCACCTGCAATAGGGGAATTCTGTCAGAACCTTTCCCATTTCAAGTATAGGGTAAAACGTACAGTGACATGACCCCAGGCGCTCGCGCTGAAAGAGAAATTTAAGTTCCGCGACTTCCTGCACCGGATAGTGCCATGCTCACTAGTGTAATGGGGTGTTACCCTCGTTATCGGCGAGGTCGAAGTCTGCGCCTAGATCGCAGAGCATCTAGACAGCGGTCAGGACGGGCTGACAGGGAACAGGGATGTGCGCCACACTCACGCGGACGAGCTCCTCGTTCCCCTTGAGGGCCGCAACGTGCAGCGCGGTCTTCCCCTCAGTATTTGCCCAGTCGAGGATGTCAGGGTAGCGGTCAATGTACATGCGGGCCATGCGGAGGGTTGCGCCGAGGAAGTCTTGGTCGGGCGGGCCAGTGGAATGTGGCGTGGATGGTGGGGGACGCGCATCGGCAAGGAGGATGAGGATTGTGTTGTTCTCCGAGTCCTATTGTCCAGATGGTGGCCAATTAGCAAACGCCACCGCTTGCGCGCGAGCTGGTGCCAACTGTGCGCACCTTGCTATACTCGTGATCGTCGTGCCCCATCCCAAGCAGAAACTCGAACGTCTCCTCATGTCCTAGCACGGCGGCCCATGCGAGAGAGGTGTACCGCTTGTTGTAAGGGTCGGGATTTCGGATGTCGGTCCTCTTGATCAGTCGCTTGACGAGGAAGAGATTGTTCTCTAGATGGACGGTCGGCACGGAGACAGACGGAGGGAGGAAAAATGAACGGACCTTTGACAGCCCTGCGGAGGCGGGCAGAAGCGTCCTTTTCAGCCATAGCGGGCGAACGGACGCGGAGAGGGTAGGAGGCGAGGACCCGACGGACGGAGGGGACGGTATAAGAGAGTGAGCAGAGGACGTTGCACAGCCCAAGCGGGCAATAATAAGGAGAAACGATCACGTGCGACGGCGTCGTAGTAGGATACGTAATGTCACGCTCGCTTGCCGCCCGTCACAGTCTCGGCATGGGTCCGGTGCACTGCAGCCGTGACGTCCGGAGTCCGAGCCGAGGCTTCTCTGCCTCCGCGCTGTGCAGTCCGTCCGGTCTTTGAAGGTCTTGTAGGACCTGTCCTCTGTCCTGAGTCCTCCTCCTCCCATCTCTCCATCTTGTCATCTCCTCCTCTTGTTCGGTGCCTGTCTGCACAGCTCGCCCTCAACGTGCCTGTCTCGCCCGCTCTCTTTCATCCACATCCGTCATCCGCACCGTCATCAAGCACTCTAGCTCTCAGCCTCATCCATCTTCTGTCTCACCGCCAACCCCTCCGATGCCCAAGGTCATCTCCCGCTCCGCCGTCTCTTCTTCCACAGATGGTCAGCGTCACATAGCCGTTCAGGCCCATCGCCGTCCACCCTGAGCCGTCAGCCAGCCTTGACTCACTCCCCCATCGTCTTCTAGCGCAACCCACCCCATCATCAACGGCTGCTCTTCGCGTCTACTGTGTGATATCTTCCCGCTCCTCTGCGCACCATGCCCCCCCGCTCACATGTCCTCCCCTCCCCCGGCCAGATTGCATCTGCGGCGAATTCATCGTGCGTGCTGCGTGTCCACCTATTTTCCACGACTTTCGGCGGCCTCACATGTCTGCCCACCCCATTCCAGCTAGTTATTGACAAGAGCCTGAGCACGCTCCCGCGCCGGCCTACAGACGGCGCGATTGTCATTCGCTGTCAAGACACCGAGGATGCCAAGGCGCGCATATTCAAGCTCAATGCCACGCCGAGGGATCCAGTCCTCATAGAGCGGTGAGTGATTGCAGGGTCGCAGTCTCGCCGCCCGAACACAGCTCAATATCTTGTGACATCAGACAAGGTGGGCATGAGAAACAGTACAGGTTTCATTGTCCCCGCTGTGCGCTTCCTGTTGCGTACCAGTCCACCCCACCGCCCGTCAAGTCGGGGCCGTTCTTGTATGTTCTCAAGGGCGCTCTCAGCCAGATCCAAGGACAAGTACCATCAGACGCGTTCGAAGATGAGAAGCTCCTCGCCGAAGGCAATCTTGCTTGACCCACGTCGCACGGCGCGTAAGCTCGTAGCTCTACCATTACGATATACTTCGAGCAACGACAGTTCTCATGTAGCTTTCCGGCGGATGTAAGATAGTGTATGCAGACATATAATATTATGTGAAACTGCTATGACTACTACGACTACAAGGACAGTAGCTAAGCAACCTGAGAGAGAAGGGTGGGTCAGTCATCGGCCGACAGACGTATCATGCGAAGACAAAATGGGAGGGTGGAAAGCGTCAGATACCGTTGTAGAAAAGATTTACTCATGTCCACTGGCGCCGTAGCGCGAGCGTTCATACAGTGTGAATAGTATGTCATCAAACACTGGCCGCGAAAGCGGCCGCGAAGAGATGGGGAAGAAGGCGATAGAAATGATACACACCTCCATCATGACCGGACCAACACAGCCCATAGCACCCTTGCTCGCAGCCCATCGATACAACGAAGATCTCTGGAAGAACACTGCGGCGAGAAAATACGCATCAGCATACACGCTTCTACCTCTGATTGAATCAAGGCGGGCAGGACGGCTCAGATACCGTTGTAGAGTATAGTCATTTCACAACGCACGGGGCGTTCGTATGTTTGGGAATATAGATGACATCGTCGCCAGCTGCACTGACAACCTCTACTCACCTTACCGCATCGATTGAGTGCATGGGATCCGTGGAGGCAAGGCGGAAGGAGCGAGGCGGCGGAGCAGACGATCACCAGAAAACTTTCGCGTTCAGGCGCCTAAATACCCCCTGGGAGGGTGGCGACAAATATGTCCAAATAACGCGCACACGCTCACGCTTTCGGGCGACGCGCCTAGTCGCGCCTGTGGCGCTCGGGTGTTGAAGTTGTATTGAATGCAGGTGTGATGTGAAGACTCTCAAGGCATCGTCAACACCCTCACGTCGAGTAGGCCCACGTCAACTCGGCTGTAACCGCCCGCATGGAGAACTCCCAGCAATGATAAGCAATACCAACAATTCACAGTCGAAACGGCACGGCAGATGCACACGGAGGATGCTCACAGCATAACGGTCTCCGATCTATTGACATGTACAAAGCAGCGTAAGGGACAGCGCCGCGTAGTCGGAGACACGAGCGAGTCGATGTCACATAAGCTACCTACGGGATCAAGGGTTGACGAAGCAGTGCTACAGGGGCAAAGGGCGAGAGCGGGCAAAAGGAAAGCAAGGTGGCTTCGTCGTGCGGACGCGCTATGAAAGCGAGGGAGGGGGGAGGATGGGGAGGTGGCTGAGGCAAGATTGCACGTCCCGCCCGGCCGACGTACGTACGGACGCGGGTCGGGGTGTGCGGCGTTCGTGAAGGAAACCACGATATGCGAGATGTAAAGGGCAGGAAACGACTGAAGGGGGAATATGTCATGTGTGGGGTTTTCTGGGGGTTTTCCGTATGTTTTTGTGCGTTTGTGTAGGGTGAACAATGCAGCAACAGAACAGACGTGACGTGGAAAAGGCCAGAAAAAGGTGGAGGGAGGAAAAGCGATGATGAGGGCGACGTGAAACAACGCATTAGTGTGCGGAACGTGAATGTACGGGTAGATATTCTGTACACGGCGAGACGGGGGAAACGCGATATCGAACAGCGAGCAAGCAGACCGTCCACATGCGGGAATGCTGATATACGGCGCCGTGGGTCATAGACAACACAAGGCTCCCCGACGCGAACCAGGCGGGGGCGCGGAGCGTCCACCGACCCGGATTCGTGTGCCGATAGTGGTGAGAATAGATACGAGAGGCGATGGTGACGAAAGGCAGAGTAGGGCGGTCCTCGAAGACAGGATGGATATGTCATGGATGCCGAGAGCCCAGATAGAGAAACGATGTTGTGATGCGAGAGACATAAGGGAGACCGTGACGACCAGAGGCATGCGAGAACTGGCGCGCATTAGAGAGTGGCGTGTAAGCGACCCTGCGCTGGCGCAGGACCGCTCAAGTGGGGGATGATACGCCAGGGTCGACGGCAAGGATTAATATAATGAATGATGCGTGAAGGGTACCGAGGCAAGGTGCCTGTGCAACAGTCTAACGTGCGTTGCGGCGTTGAGAATCTAGGACGCGTGATGTACGACCTCACGCCTTGAGCGAGGGTCTGTTCTGGTGGCCGAGAGGTCGATCATAGGAAGTGGGGAAACCGATCCGATCGTAGGATGTCCACTGCGAGGCCATGGGAGGCGGAGGTAGATACCGGGTGTCAGGGAGGTGATGGTCGTCGAAAGCATGGTCGAATTGGCTCTGTGAGTATGAGCGCACACGACCCGACACATGCTCCCCGAGGCCATGGTTGTAAGACAGCGAGTGCGACCGTGAATGCCCATGGTGACTCGGCAGGCCATAGCTGTACTCGAAGACGCCGACCTGAGGATGGAACGATGGTGGCGGGGGTGCGAACACGTGCGGCCTGCCGATAGGCTCCTGCCTCATCACATAGCTACCCATGCCCCACGAAGAGCGATGGGCGTCCATGGAGGGATGGAAGGGCAACGGAGGTGGCGGCTGCGCCATTGTGGTCTGCGGCATAGGCTGTGGTGCGACATACTGCCCATGACCACGAGCGGTGTCGCGCACAATCGGCTCATCTCCGGAGGGGCTCCACTTGGCGGGGGGAGGCAAAGTATGTTCAGCACGGGTGTACGACGAATCGGTCGAGTACCGCGACTTCGAGGTGTGACGACGCCTAGGCAGATACTCTTCCCTGAGTGGGCCATCTTCGTCCAGGTCGATCTCCAACACATCATCCGTGTAAGCATCGTATCGGTCTATCTTGTCCTGCTTCGGTTCGTCAAGACTGACGAAGACAGGACGCGGTAGGCTTGAACCAGACTGAGCGTCGGATCCACTGTCGGTCTCCTTGGCGTTGACCAACATCTCGATCGCTTGGCGAATGATGACATGAGGGCTCGTAGAAGGGCGAGAGATGGGTTGGGGGAACATGGGCGACGATAGTGACGCGTGATAACCCAGAAGCTCGGAGAGCCAACTAGACCATTGCTGGGGAGCGATTGAGAGGTCGTACTGGAAGATGTCGAGAGCAAGCGCTTCCAGCTTGTTTAGGGATCGGACGGGGACATTCGAGATAGTATGCCTATACTCGTCGTCAGTAAAAACGTTGCAAGCATCGTTAGGATAAAGAAACGCACCAAGTCTTGTTGGAGAAGGTGTGGTCGTCAAGCCACTTGTTGGCCAGCATGCACCCGAGCAGAACGAGACGGAACGGGGCATAGGCCTCGATCATCTCCCTATCTGTTCCGAGGTGCGCCTCGCCTAGAAGTTCAGCGCGGAAGCGAATCTCCTTCTCTTGCCCCGACGTGAGGCCGACAGGTCCGAAGAACACTGGCAGCCGGATGATGTACCAAAGGGCGAGGAAGATGGCTGAGGGCTGCAAGAGCGTCGAGAGAAGCATGGAGTGAATGGAACTAGCCAGGTGGCTAGGGGGAGAGCTTGGGTAATGTTTAGCAAAGGCCCTACAAAACTCGTCAGCAACTATCCTGATTTTGGTCACGGAATGTACTCACATGGGCTGCGCATATTCAGGAGGCAAACGCATGCCGGTAGTACAGACCTTCCAAACATAAGCGGCAATCCATTCCGAAAGAGGCGTCGCAAGCTTCTTGTATGACGCTGTTGCCATTGGCGTCACAACAGCCTCCACAACAGGAGGCTGCTGCACCAGCTGTTCGCCCTGGTACGTCTGGCATTGGTAGCAGGCCGCATGATACCCGTCATGATGCGAGTATGAGGGAGCTTGAGCGCCCCCCACGTTGCGAGCGCTGACCTGCGCTTCAGCGAAAGCATTGTCGACGAACTCGGCAAAGGGGGTAGCGGGGCCTATGGGACTCGACGCCGGCTCCGCATCGTCAGCGGGAGAGAGCTGCCCAAGGACGTCCGGGGAGAGCTCCTCTTGGACAGGGCTGAATGCACCCCTTTCGTATCCGCCATCGACGGCTGAGGCGTAGGAGCGATGAGTAGGTAGGCCGTAATCCATCGTGTCATCTTCCGGTCGATGGTCGGATGCCATGCTATGAGTGGGAGAATAGTCCTCGGCATACATATCGTCCTCGCTCTGCCAGCCGTGCTCCATGGGGTCGTATTCACCCATCTCGTCATCCATCTCTTCTTCGTTGTTCGGGTACATCTCGTGGTGAGATGGTGCAAATTGCTGGTTTGAGCCAACGGGCGGGATGCTCGCTTGCGCGGGCGGCCCTTTAATGACCGCTGCGTTGTCCGCAACGGCCAACCCTTCGTCAAAACCCAGCGTGGCGTAAGCTTGGTGGCGGCCCGACTCGTCTTCCCAGATGCGACGGGGCTTGTTCCTCCTCCAGGAAGGAAGAGAGCTGATCCACTCCTCCCTCGACGCCAACGACGGGGGAGGTCCCTGAGGCGGGAGAGGCAAGGAGTGGGTCAGGTGCTGGAAGGCCGACGATTCGCTATCAAGTCGGACGGGATGATTGATCTTGATTACGGGGTGGGCGGGCTGCTTGGGGTAGACGGGGACGGGAACTGGCATCTGCAAGGGGTAGAGAGAAGAGGAAGAGGTCACAGGAAGCTGCACGACCTTGGAGGTAGGGCAGAACCTATGACGCTGGGCCGGGGAGTGCGGCGTGGATTGAAGGGGCTTGGGGGGCCGGTCGTAAAGTAAGTCGTGAAGGAGGCGGAGAAGGGGAAAGGATAAGGGAGATAGCGTTCGATGAGGGGGGTTGGAGACTCAGTGGCAAACGCACAGCGAAGGCGTGCCTTTTTGGATGCTCAGAGGGAGAGAAGAGGGGATGAGACACTGACGGTGACCCTGGCACCCTTTGACTCCCGACCTAAGAGAATCGCTGGCGGAGACTAGAACGCCCTCTCCTGAGTCGACGCCGTCGCAGTCGTCAGTCGCTGAGGCAAAAGGAAACTAGCAACGAGGGACCGACGAGGGAGGAGGGTCGATCCAAGCAGAGGGAAGGGGCCGATGTCGTCGTGGCTTGGAGGAGAGCCTTGCGAGAGAAAACAGCGCCCTTGTCTTTCTCTGTCCCCTGCAGCCGCTTACGTAAGCGTTCCCTCCTTGCTCCGGCCTGCGCTCTTACATACTTGCGCCGCTCCCCGGCCTAACCTGTTGCTGCTGCTGCCAGTGCTGAGCTCACACAGCACCCCGTCGCCCGCAACAGGCGCATACATCCACATCCCTTGACTCATGATCACTACCCTGTCCTGACTCCCTTGCTGCGTACAAGCGTGTCGCCCTCGTTCCCCGCAGCAATCTCCGCCACCCTCCGTCACCCCGACGCGCCCGCAAAGCAACCACTCGGGACCCCTTTGTGACGCCCGCCGGCCTCCGTTTGACTCTGAGACTGTATTGACTAGAGTTCACACACACCCATACACCCGCGCTCCCAGCCGCAGCCGTCATGGTACCTCCCCAACTACACTCATGTTCGCCGAGCAACAGGATGTTGACCCCTCCAATTTCCAGCAGCCTGGTCTTGACTCTATCACCCTCGGCCAGCTAAAGGCCATGGTCGGCTCCGCACCGAAACCCAAGGTCATATTCGGTTCCTAGACAACCTGGCTCATGCTTTCTTCTGACACCCGTGTGGAATGTAGCAATCGTACTACGACTTCCAATACAATGACGAGGACACCGTCCTCAATGAGATTGAAGAGTTCTATTCATATGTGGAGATGCCTCAGGTGGCCGAGAACCTCAAGGCATGGGAGGGCTCCTTTCCCGGAGGTGCGTGGACATCCTCACACCTATGTGAGACCCTCCTGACGCTTCGTAGAGTGGACCGCTAGTTCTTTCGCACAGCGCAAGGCGCACGTTGAGGTCCTTCTCGAAAGCTTGGAGCATCGTGATGCTGAGATACGATTCACGAACGCGCGACGACTGTTTTACGTCTTGCAAGGTGGAATATGATGGCAATCGTCCATTATCTTACCGCTTACGCGCTCTCCAGGGACTTTTGCCGAGACAACATCTCAAGAAGATCAGCTACACTGGATATTCGAGAACTGCAAAGTTGTCAGGGCAGCAAATGGTGTGACCAGCATCGTAGAAGCCATCAAGATAGCAAGTTCAAAGCATGATCTTCTTTGGTACAATCGCTGACTCGTACGTTTCTGGCATATCCTGACTCCGTCTATAGCACCCTATCAGATGCGGACGCTGCGCACTTCAATATATCCCCGCAGGAAAAGTCCGACTTCATGGAAGAAGTCACCACAGAGCTATCAGTGTATCTAGGGATGCTATATCACATGGTCGAAGTCTTCAAAGGTCACGACGACTTCGCTGACGAGCTGAGTGAGCAATGCCGTCCGTGGCGCACCGTTCGACGCTGATTCTATTGTGTGGTGATCAAGTGAGCCTGGAACCTCCACTGCCTGTCTATCTGTTCAACGTGGTGGCCGGTCTACGGGATAAAAGCGCCAAGGGGTACCCTGTGAAGAAGGCACGGATCTCCTTTCTGACTCATGATGCTATCGGATGAGTCTCATGGCCTTGTCATCAGCTCCTCCTGGTGCTTTGGAAGACCATTCTGACATGTTGTGGCGGGATCCGCGAGCTTGCGTCTGTGAAGAAGTTGACACGGGAGCTTGCGGGCCTTTCGCCCGTTCCTGAAGAAGGTATCATCCCGCGCTATCAGAGGCGTCGGGTCGCCGTCTAACCGCCTTTCCTTCCCGTCCGCAGCCGTTCCAATCAAGGCATCCCCGTTAGACTTGGAAGTCTTCCGGCACGAAATCTCGGTCAAGTATCCGACGTTCAATCCTCCTCCTGTCACAGTTCCAGCGTCGACACCTGTAACGACAGCGAAACTCGCGCAGGCCTATTCCCCTATACCCGTTCGTCATCATTATGACCACGATGCCGGCGAGTCACAGCACCAGGAGCACTCCCACAACATGCCGCATCCATTCAACTCTAACCAGGCTGGCTCTTCTTTCCGTCCTATGCCCCAACCTGCCACGCCAGCCCCATCGCCACCGCCCTCCCCTAAGCCCAAGAAGCAGCAGTTCCAAACCGACCAGAACCGTCCATTCCTCTTCCCGTTCTCGCGAACGAACATCGGTTACAATGACGCTCGTCTCGTGCCCTTTGCTATCGATGAGGCGGACAAACTCTATGCGAAGCACATGTATGTCAGCCTGTCTCTGTGGCAGATGTGGAAGACTCGCGAAGAGTGCATGACCGTGGAGAGCGGCCTGGAATACCTCCCCGGCCCGGAACGTCCCTCCGAGCCTAAGATACCTCCGATTGTGAGTATCGTTCGAGCATCATCAATGACATCGGACCTTGACCGGATATTCAGTCACCAACAGTAGAAGACGAGGCAGGGGAGAAACTGCCAGACGTAGCCCATCTCGATGCTAAGATTGCTGAAGCGGAGAAGAACATGGAACACGCTGCATCTGCCGCCGAAAGGCGCCGTGCGAAGGAGCGTCGAGAAGATTTGATGCGCCTCAAAAGGGTTGAGCAGATTTATGTACGTCGAGTAGACGTTGTATACCATGTTCTACTGTGCTCAACTCTCGTAGAGCGCTGTTCTACCAGTGCTCCCAGGCTGGGTACTTGTTCTGCTGAAATTGCTCTTAGCAACGGTGTCCACGCCCAATGGCGGCATGCCTCCAGCTGCTGGCCCTGGTTTCCCACCAGGTGTAATGTCCCGTAAGTGATTGTCATTATTCCGACAGTCGGCGCGGCTGACGAATAGCGCAGCGCTTGACCCACCTAAGCCATCAACACTCGACGAGACTGACGTCGCACGACATCGAGAAATCACGTCGAAGGCGGTCTCGGCCATCTTGCTTCTGACTCTGAAGTGGTTCAAGATGTCGCGTAAGCATTTCTTACGCGTGTCATTGTGACTGCAACTTTGACATACATGCTCGTAGACGTAATGAAGTTCCATCATCTCGGGCAGCTCTTGCTCGATACCAACTGTCTGTTGCTCATACTGAAGATCTTCGGTCTCCAAGAGGTGTCTGCCGCAGTCGTCGCAAAGGCTGATATACCCGAGCGAAAGTTAGTTTGCGCACGTTCGTACCGCTGATCAGGCTAATCACCGACATGCTCCCAGCTTCTTCCGATACTGCCAGGTACGGTTCGCGAGACGCTCGGACATAGGCGGACCGGAAGACCAGATGCAACGCCCAACCAGGCAGACGGTTGTACGGAGGACCAAGCTCCCCAACGGGCAGATGCACGAGGAGGAGGTCGACCTGTTGACCGACTTCTCGTGGCGGAACTTCTTCTCCACGATCAACTTCGCCAAGATCATGCAGAAGCTGTCCAAGCATCGGTCACATCGCATCCGCATGCTAGTGCAATACAAGAGCTCTGTGAGTCCACCACACCGCGCGCGATCTGTGCGCGGAGTATGCGGAGTGCTGATCGGTGTCGCGACGGTGGCCAGGCGGTCTTGAAGCGGATATTGAAAGTGCAGCACCCCATGCTGCAGCTGCATGTCTTGAAGTTGATCAAGAGCCAAGTGCCGTTCTGTGGTCGGAAGTGGCGCCAGTGTACGTCTCGCGCATCTCATCTCCGCATGGCAGCTGTGGACTGACAGCTCCGAAAGCGAACATGCAGGTTATCACCGCCATCTACCTCAACTGTAGACCGGACCTCCGAGACGAGTGGCTTGCCGGGATTGAGGTGGATGACGTCTACGACGCGCAGGTATGTCCCAGCGTGGCATGAGTTGTATAGTACACCCGCTGATTGGCGCATGATACACAGGCTCAAGAGCAGGCTCTCCGGCACCTCGTCAAGTTCTGTACGTACGTGATAGCTCACGAAGAGACACATTGCTGATACTCTTTGACACACTTCAGACAACAACAAGCGATATGGTGTACAGGCGACGCCGCAGTCCAATGCACACCGCCGCGCTGCAAGCATTTCCCATCATCTCGAGGGCCTCCACCCCGGTCCGGAGCTGTCTGGGATGCTGCGCCCGGTGCAGACCCCGAACAATGTCGACGCGGATGTTTTCCCGCCTCTCCGCGCGCAAACCACGGAGCCGTCCATCTTCCTCCCCTATGTCACAGAAGACATCGCCTTCGAAGAGGAGTATGAAGAGTACCTCCGGTGGTCTGACGAGAACTCGGAAACGGGTTCGCAAGGCTCGACGGCGTGGCACCGCCTGCCTGAACTCGTGCACGACATCGCGGACGGCATCAGCGACAGCGAGAGCATCGTCTCGATCGGCGAACTGCCGGATGAGGGAAGAGGCTCCGGCAAGGAGGACCGTGATATCCCTGACGAGAACGTCAACAATTGGGAGGTGCGCCCATCTACCGTAGCCAGATAGATATGCCAAGGGTCGTCCGACTGACTCATACGTCTTGCCGCAGCACATGAGTCCGAAGACCATGGCTGCGCTCGCCAAGTCTCCGTCACACGGGCGTCGCTCAAGCTCTGGGAGCAGCAGCCTCCGGCCTGTGTTGCCGTTCGAGTTGGACGACGGCACGGCCGTTGATGAGAACGACGATGACGAGGAGCTCGGGCCGATGCCGAAGGAGCCATCCGGGCCCTTCCACGCAGGAGCCGGCGTGGATGAGGTCGAGTATGCTTATGGGTAAGTCGGGTCTCTCTTGGTGCATAGGGGTGCGAGGCTAACCTCCGACAGTGTTTAATGACGTCCTGACGATGCTAAATGCGCTGTTATGTATCACCGAGACTTTGACTTAGATTGCGGTTCTTGGTAATGATCGCATTGGATATTCCGATGTGGATGCACTGGGTGAATGGACACACCTCAAACTCGTGTGATGACAGAGCGACCGGTGCATACGCCGAAGCCCGCCCGGCGCGCGATACAATCAGTCATAGATCGCAGGTGAAGGCAGTGATACAAGTGATCAAACAGCTCTGTAGGGATACACGCCGGAATACATAGTGTACATTGCCTTGGTGTCGTGCAGCAGCATCAGTACATCGCCTTCGTCCTCGCGACCGCCCACGGGCTGCCCGCAGTGTAGAAGTTCATCGGATAGATCCCGCCCTTCCGTGCGCGCTCCCGCGCGTCCCCTTCCCCGTCTGCCATCCATCCGACCGCCTTGCCAACCGCAACCGCGGTCTCGTACGGGCTCAGTAGCGGCTTCTCGAACGCGTAGCCCCAGTCGATTGACAGCCGTGGACACGACGTCTGCACGAACGCCGCGAGGTGCGGGTTGAACAGCGCGAGCTTCGCAGGGGACAATTCCGAAAGTAGGATCGGCATGTATGGGATGGGCGTGGGGGCCCCTGCCAGCTGCTGCGTGATGGCGCGGAGTTGCTTGAAGCTGCCTTGGCGGCCGAGCGTTCCGAGCACGACGCCCCACATTGGAGGCTCTGTTGGGGAAGCTGCAGAGAGCGAGGTGTCCGAGGAATGCGATGCGAAGGTGGTGATGCTGCGGCGAGCCGTTTGCACGGCCTCGTCGCGGACGGTCCGCATCTCGACATGGTTGTAACGCTCCCGTGTGAGTTTCTTGGAGTAGGGGTCATAACGGAATGCCGGGACGTCCGGGTTGGCAATCATGATAGACTCGAGATGGAAGCGACCATCTCCGAGGTACCTGTCGTAGCAAGGGCATTTGTGAGAACCAATGAGATTGACTAACAAAATAGGTAAAACGTACAAGAGCGCGTCGACGTCGTTGAGTTGCGGAGCAGTACATCCTAGGATCTCTCCTGGAGACAGAGGCTTTGATCGGGGTATCGTGACATCGTATTTTCCTGTCCATAGACGTGGCCTGCCCAAGGTTTGCAGCTCTTGCTCGTCGAGTCCATCTGGCCCCGTGATCAATCCAGCTGGTGTGACTGGGTCGTTGGGATCGCTGTATTCGACTGACAAGTCGTCCTTCAAGCGAGACAGCGCAGCAACAAATTGGATCGTTGACACAAGAGCCAAACGAGTGGGCTCTGACGATGAGGAGGGACCAGCATGTGGATCAGAGGATTGCTCCGCTGCGGAGGACCCATCCGCGGAGTCAGGTCCTTCTATTCGTAGATGCCCTCCACGAGTCAAAGGTCTCCCGGCGGGTATTTTGGCTTTCTCTTCTTCTTCATCAAGCAACGACTCGCGGAAGCGCTGGCGGTCGCTTGGGAAGTTGAGACGGATGGATTGAAGGAGGTGCGAGGAATCAATAGCAATCTCGACGAAGATGTACAGCGTCTTGATGGTGGTCTGGTCAATAGGTACTAATCATAGAGGTGAGACGTCGCCTCACCAAATGCAATGGGTATGCGGACTTACCGAGACAACTATGGCCATAATGTACGAGCATGTCGCAACCCAGAGCGACCGCAGTGTAATCGTCTATACAACAAGCGCCATATGTTACATCGCCCATGATCACAGTGAGGGCGGTAGTGAACCTAGATAAATCGCAATCAGCTCCAAGATCTTATAAGATGAATAAAACGTGAAGGTGCGCACCGTTCAATGATATCCGCAATTGTACAAGCAAACATTTGTAGTCCTTCCGGCATCTGCAGTGCCACCATCTTAGCTTGGTTCTTGCGTACGTGGTGGATAGTCTTGTGTATTTCAAAGGAGTAGTTCGAAGGCAGCTGCTTGATCGCGGCATTGAGTTGTGCATCGTTTAGGATGTCTTGGGGGATTTGATTGGCAAGGGCGGGGGAGTACCCCGGCTTGGAAGGTGTTGCGCTCTTGCTACCCACGAAACGTTTCCTCGGCTTCGAGGCATTCTTGGAGGAAGTAGGCGGCGCTGTCGTTGTTGTTGTCTCCGACATCGCAAAAGACACTCCTACGCCGTGCGGTGACAGAGGATGAGGAAAGTTGGAAAGAGACTCGAGCTCCTCCTGCTCTTGAGTACGCCGATTGCTTTAGAAGATCTGTAAGGGAGAGATCTGAGATTGCTCCCGATCACTCTCGCATAAGCATAAGTCCCGTGACTGTGTTACGGAATGTGACATCCCACCGCGTGACGCAGCAGCAGGTTCGCCGACGCGCAGACGCAGACGCAGACAGACTCGGAGGCTCACCGACTGGTATCTTGCACGTCCACCACACCATTCCCTACCTCGAACTCCTGCATCCGCTCCTTGGTCAACATGTCGAGCAGAGGAAGGTCTCTTTCCCCGCGCCCGCTGCGCGACGAAGACGTCGACATGGACAGATCCCCACCCCACAACCCCCACGCGAAAGTGGTCATCGTCACGAACCTCACTCGTAATGTTGCGGAGACACACCTGCAAACAATATTCGGCTTTTACGGCGAGCTACTCAAGGTTGACTTACCGCTGTTTGGAAAATGTAAGTTGTGCCCAGTGATCTGCTTGTCTGTAGTACTCACATTGTATGCTGTAGCGGGCCAAAACAAAGGCAAGGCATCCCTCGAATACTCTGACGCCGCAGCCGCGCAAAAGGCAGTCTCGCACATGGACGGTGGTCAGATTGACGGCACCGTCGTAAAGTGCGAGCTCTCCGAAGTCTCCATCCGCTCGCGTTCCTACTCCCCTTCGCGCTCGCGCTCCCCTCGTCCCCCGCCCCGCGCTCGCTACGGTCGCGGCAAATCGTACTCAAGGTCCCCGTTGCGGTCGAGGTCCCCTCCCCCTCGCGGAGGTCGCCGCGGCTACGAGCCCCGCTACAACGACAACTACCGTCGTCCCCCACCTGGTCGCAGGCCGCCACCACCGCCCCGCGATTCACTCCGTCGGTACGGCCGGTCCCCCTCGCGCTCACGCTCTCCGCCTCGGCGCGGCGGCGACCGTCTGCCTCCAAGGAGACGTTCGCCGAGCTACGAGCGCGGGGGGACTGGGTATCGTGGCCGCTCCAGGAGCTACTCGGTTGCCTCGAGCCGCTCACGCTCGCCACGTTCTCTCACCCCTCGCTCTCGTTCGCGCTCCTCTGGACGCTCCCGCTCCCGCTCATACTACTCTTCTTCTGGGTACTCTCGTAGTCGCTCCCCCCGCTCCCGCTCTCCGAGTCGTGCAAGGCGGAGCTACAGCCGGGACGACATCCGCGATAGCAGGTCCAGGTCACCGAGGGACTGATTGGTATGAGTTGTCTTGGCCCGAAACACATGTGTGCTTCGTCCTGCTATGCGTGTATCTATGTCTATACCGAGCGAACCTTTGCGAAAAATTCCGTAACTCATGTAGATCTGTCCAGAATGTCGTGATCTTATGCTAGATGTACATATTATCGGCCAAAAGGTGTGCTATGAATCTCAGTCGCTCAGCGCGGAATCGTCGTCCGCAAGGAAAGGGCTGGAGCATATCGCAGATGAGCAAACGTCCAGATGGAATATGCATGCTACTCACGTATACTCGTAGTCATTCCGGATGGCGTGGGACATCCACTCCTCATCGGCTTCCTGCTGTGGGAACCCGGATCCGCCTGCAAGGCTCAAGACGACCGGGAGGAGTACCAGGCCATGCAACGCGCCCGAGATGATGAGGGTCAACCACATGCGGAAGTAGTAGATCTGGCAGCGTTGAACCAAATCAGTAACTGACAATTCATAGCCATATTGTATACCTACCTCCAAGAACTTCGAGCGCGTGAGTGCAAGAACACACATGCCAATCAGCTTAGTGAATGTGATCCCGGACAGGACCTGCGTGCAGATATCAGCATTCAGATACAAACGCTTTACGATGAATTAATCTGCATACCGAAGGTCCAACATCCACCAGAGCGATCCACATCCGCTCATCGCGCTCCTTCTGTCCAGCAGGATGGTCGACTGGCAGTCCCGAGCCGGCGCTCATGAACGCCCTCGCGACATGCGCACAGAACTCCACCGCGATACCGAGCGAAATAACCAAGTTGACCAAGCTGATCGCATTCAAGTTGATGCCCCACACGCCCATGACGCCCATGACGGTGACGACGGTGAGCGCGACGACGCTCGTCACGATCGTCCCAGTGCGCCACGAGCCCAGCAAGAGTGCGGTCACGAGAAGCACCGCGGCGAGGCCGAGCCCGAGGATCTGCTCTGTGATGGGGATGATGTGCGCGAACTGGTCGAAGAAGACGTAGTGGAGCGAGTACGGGAAGACCGTCGCGCCTGTGGCCTCAGACAGGTCGTCTGCAATGCGGTGTGCTGCGGCGAACGCGTTGATCAGGTCCGTCTGCGACTTGAGAGGCTTATGGAAGGTCCGGAAGTGCGAAGCGACGACGTCCTTGCCGTCTGAGGAGAGCGCAAGCGCATCTCCGAAGGAAGCTTTGCCTGCCAGCGGGCAGTCCTCGTCTGTTGGGGAGACGAGCCACTGCCGTAGGTATGACATGAACTCTTCTCCCTCGGGAAGACCGTTCATCGTGATGTTCCACGCCGGCTCGTGGTTGGCATAACACGTCTGGCAGCGACGAGGGGACTCTCCGGGCTCGCAGAAGATGTCATGATTGGTCTTGCGGACTCGGCAGCATTTGTCTTTGAGCGGGTCCAGCCAGTTGAAGAAGTCGTCGATCCATGATGCAGCTGGTTGCGAGATGTATGAGACCTCCTCGCGCTTGCGCTCGGCCTCCAGGACGTTAGCAATCGAGTATGGGTCGCATGTTGTGAACCGGCCGCAGAGCTCCTGCTGTCCCGGGCGGTGCTTAACGTCCACATCGTGCACGACAAAGTACACAGGCGGTCCGATGTCGAGGTATGCGTCTACGCTATCGAAGTATGGGATCAGGTAAGACTCCGATGGGAACGCGAGGCGCTGGTCTATAAGACTAGTGAGTACGCGCCCTAGAGGCAGTTTTATGCTACATACCGAATCCGAGCTCGATGTGCTGAATAGATATGATGGAGGCCACCAAGATACCACCAAAAGTGAGCAGCACGACGCCTTTGACAAGCGGCTTGAGCAAGAACGGAGCGTAACGCTTCCTGATGAACCGTGCAAGGAAGCTCAACCCGCTGCCCGTCGGAGGAGCCTCGAGCAGAGCGATCCGAGGAGGCATCCGTACGCACGGGAAACAGTCCACGCGGCTCGCCTGCAAATATACATTAGTCGCATCCAAGGATCGTTGAGAATAGTACATACCTCTACACGCTTCAGATCGACCACAAGTGCGCTGACAAACACCGTAATCTGCAGTACCGCGTTCAAGAAGACGCTTCCGGCCGCGTAGAGCGCGAAGTTGCGCACAGCGGGCATAGGGACCAGCGCGCCCAGCGCAAACGCGACAGTCTCTGTGACCGTGCTCAAAAGGATTGATGGACCCATCTTGGCGAGTGTACGCGCGACACGCTCTTCCGCAGACAGGTATTGAGGTGTCGAACCGGCATCCAGAGAAACTTCCTGGTCGTGTTCAGTCTCAAGCTCTCGTTCCTGTGAGTCGAGTCCCGAGCGTCCGCGGGTCGGGCTCATCGGAGTGGTGTGCCCGTAGCTATACGAGTCGCCGTACGCCCATGCTGGCGCGCCAGCGCCGGAGCCCGCGTTCGGGCCGTGCAGGAGGTTCTGGCGATCGAGCTCGTGGACGAGGATGAAGACGTTGTCGACACCGACCGCGAGAACGAGGAAGGGGATGACCTCTGCGATGATGAGGGTGACCTTGACGCCAAGAGCCGAGAACAGTCCAACAGACGATCCAACGGAGAGAATGACGAGGGCGATACCGAAGAGTCCGAGCGTGAACTTTGAGCCAACGAAGAGTCCCCGGGGGAGGCGGGGGAAGAGCCTTGGAGATAGGCGCGAGTCGAGCGAGAGTGTAGAAGACGCGGACGGCTGCCAGAAGAACTTGGGCAGGTTGGTCACCCATTGTACGAGACATGACCACAGGCCCTCGTCGTCGCGCGTCGCTGCGCCATTGCCCAAGGTGAAGGCGACGTAGAAGAACATGGCCACATATGAAAGGACGACGATCTTGATGTCCGTGTTCGTGCTCTTGTTGATTTCTTCCTCTAATGAGACTCCGGTAGACCATGCGATCTCCAGCCCAGCTTCCCGAGGTGCGCGTTCGCCGAGTCTCTGCAGGTAGTCACGCAGAGTGTATTCCCATTCCATGGCCTTCTCTTGTGCGGTCTTGTCAAGCGAGTCCGGGACCACGTAGGTAATGACCATGGCTGTCGCATTGAGGTACTCCTTCCTGCCTTCTTCGTCCTCTGGCACTGAGCCTAGAACCATCTGAGGCGCCAATGGTTGCTGGAAGTCTGGAAGACAGTTCACTGGGGTTTCCGCACAGTTCTCCAGGCGATCTTGCCAGGTGGCTGGATCATACGAGGACAGATCGTTGCCGAACCAGGCCATGACAGACTGCACCACACAGAAGCCGTCCGGTCCAGCTGGCTTGAGACAGACATCCGATAGAGTGTACCCATGCGGGGAAGACTCCAGATTCCGAATGTCCTCCTCCACGTCTGCCCAGTACTTCAGGTGATCCCAGGTGAGTACTGGGGGCTTGTCCTGTGGCGATGACTCACCGCCGGGGACGGTGGACGTGACGAAAACTTGCTCAACGCGGTAGAACGGTCCGAAATGCTCGTCAAAGAATTCCTTCTGCAGCTTGCTTTCTGAGTCGGGGGCGACCCACAAGCGCACAGGGTCAGTCTCGACCTCGAAGCGCTTCCATCCCAGGTTGAGCAGTCCGAATATAGCAAAGACGATGGCGAAATTGAGCCAGGGGTACGTGGCAGCGAAGAGCCCGAGCCTGTAGAAGGCTCGACGAAGGACAGTGTTCAGGCGGTAATGGCGCGGTTGGACTGTCTCGATGGGGTCTAGAAGAGACGCACCGCGTCCTAGACGGCGAGATTCGGATTGTGTACCCGTCGAATCCTCACCGTCGAGGTATTGAGCCAGTGAGGAGGCCCCAATCAAACCGCGAGTATGCGAGCGCGGAGATGCTACACGCTCGGACGCAGTATCGGTGGCAAGGGCGACACGTTCGTATGACTTCTCTCGTCTCCGCCGCAGAGTCACTTGGAGTCCGTAGCCGAGGATGAAAGACAGGACAGCTAGACCGTACAGGAGCAAGAGTGCGAACGTCAGGCATGAGACAAGACCGACATGGCATGTCGGTTCGGCGTTGGGAGGTGGAATCTCGGGGAGCTTCTCGCAAACGTCCAAACAGTCTATACATGTACACCTGCTAGCCAGATCATTGTCGTGGCAGTTTCTTGCCGTAACGTTGAGGGGCGAGTAGTTCGACGGAGACGAGGGTGGGAAGTTGATCTGGAAGGGGCTGCCCATGTCTTTCTCGTCGCCCATGAACTTGAGGAAGGCGTGGTAGTCCTTCGCGCCACCACCGAGGAGATCCATGGCGTAGCCATTGGTCGCGCCCATCTTGATGTCTTTACAGCTATCATAGAATCCTCGGCCGAATTGCTCAGAGACAAAGAAGTCCACGGTCTTGACGGCAATTCGTCTTGTCGACGACACCTGAATCTCCGTGACATTGAGGAAGGAGGCTTGTTCGGGGGAACAGGTGAACGAGCACCAGAACTTGCGGAAGTTGTTGCGGCATGCGGGGCAGGAAGAAATCAGGTTCTCTGCGAGTCCAAGGTTATCGCGAAGGGTTTCGAGCTGGTTTGTAGTACAGCACGTAGGACCTTGTGCAAACTCCGCCCCACAGAGGGTGGTAAGGAGGTCGCGATCCACGTCGTCCTACCAGGACTGAGTATTAATACATATCCACCTCTACTGAAACTAACATACCTCGGATGGTGGCCCATTGTAAGGACATGGTAAAGGCTTCCCGAAGACATCCTTCGGCCCACAGGAACCGCGCATGGCACAACGGGCCTCCGTCCGCATGACGGACTCAGGCCGATAGACCTCCATGGCGGCGTTGGTCAGCGTATGGCGATGCCGGAGCGAAGAACAGTTCCTCCGTCAGCAGTCAGAGGATAAATGGTAGTCAAAGAGCAGAATCGTGTGGCCTGTAGAGCGAAGCGGAAGCTGAGGGTAGCCTGAGTACGCACGCGCAGTGACACCACTCGCCCAACGCGGACAAGCTGCAGCACAAGCCCCGCAGTCCGACACGCCCGGGTTACTCATCACGTGCTCCTACCTTCACGGTCACGCACGAGTCTGGGGAGTGAGTTCGCCCGGTACAGTTCTCCTTCTCCTCGTCCCTTCACCGCAGCCACCTTTCCAACCTCCCCCATCCTCCTCAACGACCTCATACAACACTTTTGCGTAGCTTGACGCGTCCGGATCAACTTTCCAAGTGCACAATGGTCAGAAACAGCCTTTCTTCCATCATGCTCATCCGGTACTCATATGTGCGGAGGACTTGCAGGCAACAGCAGAACAGCCCAACAATTTCAACTAGTACGCGCCTTCTTGTTGCATGCACCCAGTCATGCTGATGCGTGCCTTCAAGCGTCGATGAGGAGACTCTCAACAGGCTGCGCAATGTCGGCTCTCGCGTCCGAAAGAGTACGTTCCTCTCGCTACTTCCTCAATCCATCCATAACCGACGCGTCGTTCCGCTCGTTCCATCTGCCAGGCGTGACAGAGGGCTTCCAACGCACTGTATCCGTCCCCGCCGATCCCCTCGCGGCCAACAAGCGCCTCCCGTTCACCCAAACTCCCTCCTTCATCTCGTCCAACGATGCCATGCGCGAGCTGCTCGCAGCCCGCGCGGCCAAGCACAAGAGCACCTCCTCTGCTCCGTCCTCCCCTCAGCAGCGCCCCAAGCGCACGCACGGCGGGCCCGACTCAGATGAGGACGTGGATCTGGACGACGACGAGATGAACTTGGACGAGGACGAGCCGTCGACCGTGTCTTCGGCTCGTGCAGCGCGCGAGCTCGCCGCCAAGCTGCAGGAGGAGAAGAACAAGCGCGAGATCAGGCCGCTCAAGAGGAGCGCGAGCCGCCCCGGAGGCGTTGCGACGCAGTCCCTGCCCGCGAGCATGTTCCGGTTCTCGCACGAGCCCGCGAACAGACCCTCGCCTGCGGTTGCTCAGATCGCGGAGGAGGAGGATTGGAGCGAGAACTTTGGCGGCTCGGGTGGCGGCAGCGAGACCGCAGGCTTGACTGCTGATCTCGAGATCTGAGCGGATATCGTCTCCTCACCAACAGTGCAGTGTATCCCTCAGTCCTCGACGTCTCTCCCTCTGTCTGTTTATGCCCCATCATCTTCACTACCGTATCCCTCAAAGCTGTCTCATGTTGTCTCGCCCAGCTGTAGGATATCCCTGCGCATTCGTCTGTTGTTCCCAAGCTGTTGTATTCCGGCTCTTCGTCTCGATATATACATCTACTCTCGATCAACACGCCGTATGACAACGAAACTGTCTGCATAAACATCATGATACACAATCTGTAGGTGTCGTCTCAACTATACGAACCCATCGTCTCCCGGGCGTCACCCCAGTATCACGGCCAATACTCTGCGTTCTCGTCCTTCTTGACCTCGGCCCGCTTCTTCGAGGAGGAGGCCCGGGAGCTGTCTTGAACGCCGTGCGTGACCCGCATGTGTCGCTTCAGCAGGTCCTGCCTGACGAAGTTTCGCTCGGTGAACGGCGCGCATATAGGACACGAGAACGGTTTGCGGCCCCCGTGGCTAGTCTCGTGCCGCTTGCACTCGTTCTTACGCAAGAAGCGCATCCCGCTACAATACCCGCATGAGCAATTATGATGAGCGAGATGCTTCGAGTTCAACGCACCAGTGCTGGCACCGCCACGGCCTATGCTCGACGTGCGAACCGACGTGGACGAGGATGTGGTCGCGCCGTCGATTCCGCTGTCCACATCCAACGACATAACACCGATAGTCGTCGAGCAGCTCCCCGCGCGTGCTCAGCCTCCCTGCAAAGCTCTGCAAGAAGCTTCTGTCGAGTTCTGTGCCTGGGTTTCGCATCCGGAAGTCGCTCGCGCGCCGTCGAAGTTCTTCCAGTTCGATGCCGGTATGAGCGTTGAGGACCGGGCTTGGAGGAGGCGGGAGCACGACCGGCTGAGGAGTGGCCTGCTGTATTGGTAAAGAAGCAAACGATCCGTATTCTGGATAGACGAGTTGCTGCGCTTGTGGAATCGGCAGGTCTGCGAGAGGCATCCGCTGAGTACTAGTAAAAGCCATATGACAGCCTGTAGAGGCTAGACTAGGGTGGTGAAGCCTAGGGTCACTCGCAGGAAACGTCGCAATCTGACTGGGGTACAAAGGTTGAGGCGCGATGACTTTGCACATCTCGGCAGGCGGCGGCTGGTGGCCACCTAAAGTGCGGCTGTCGAGAGTCTCCCGTTTGGCTGAGGATTTGAGAACAGAGACAATTGCAGATATAGCCTCTTCGGGGAAGTCATTCTGAGCCAAAGCGTCGTCCGCAAGAGGGACGGTATGGTCAGGAGCCAGTGACGATGCTCGAGAGTTCAGCGACACTAGAGCTAGTGTATTCGGCTGTGCGGGAGTGGCACTACGGGTAGAAGGCAGACTGCCCAAGCCGTGCTGAGTCGAGTCGTCGAAGTCATGCCCAGGCTCTCCAGAGGCGGGACCCATGATATCCGCAGGATTAACACAGACCGAAGGACCTTGCTCGTGCAGTGCCTGCTGACGCAAGTTGCAGTCAACATAGATGCCAAGCAAAGGGGCGGGACCAAATGCGTCTGAGTGCACAGAACCTGGAGCCGGCGAGAAGCAGATCATGTCGTCCAGAGGTTCCTTCTTGGGAGAAGTTGTGAGACTGGCTCCAGAACTAGACATGCTGTCGCACTGCGGAGATGGCAGAGATTGCAACGTAGCCCATGATGGCGTGGAGAATTCAGCAGCGGGGCAGTGCGAGTACGGCTGTTCCTCCATCGCATTGTCGACGGTAACAGCAGAAGGCTCTGCTACTCCAGTGGCCTTCTCGAGATCGCTAGTTGGTTCAAGATGACAGATATCCTCGAGAGAAAGCGATGATGCCTCGAGCGGATACGCATAGCGTTCAGGCTGGGTAGGAAGCTGTAGGGTTTGCAAGGGCTGATCGACAGGGAGAACATGAGACGTTGACTTGAAAGAGGCAGGTAAAGAGATCGGAAGAGAGACCGGCACAGATACGGGCACAGACATAGGCAGAGTCAGAGTTTGGGGGAACCCTCCAGAGGCGGTGGTATCGTAGGATTGCATCTGGTTGCTTGAAGATATTCGTTGCGGCATGGGAAGACGTGTGTGAGATATACCAGCTTGGAAATCGGAGGGGAAGTCCAGCGTCGGTGTGAGGAGGGGCAAACGCAAGCCAAAAGCAGAGATCGGTGCATGCTGAGTTTGAGGGATGAGTCGAGTGGTGGTGTGGTAGTCGAAGTGTGTTGCTGGAAGGAATGGCGCCTGCGCCGGAGTGTAGAAAGATTGAGAGAGAGTGGCGTGAGTTGGACCATGATGATTAGATCTATTAGGCTGATTAGTGGATAGATATGGGTGGCTGTTATAGTGGAGGTGCGCCATGACTAGTAATAATTATAGGTACGGGTAAGATAGATGAGGAGCAGCCCGCACAGCGGACGACGACGTGCTCCGAGGCTAAGGATGGTGGTAGTATGCGGAAGAGAAGACGATCCACGAACCACCAACTTCGCGTCCGAGTAGAGTAGACGGCCACGTGATCGTGACGCACTTGCTTGCCTCTGTTTGCCCCGGGCTTCTTGCTGTCCGCTTTGGGAACTCGGTACTCTACCGTGTCCAGTCTCTGACGGGATGCGTTCTCTTCCACCCTCTCTCCTTTCTGCTTGTCGCTATCGCCAGGCATGCCTTGTTGCAAAGCGGGGCTACGCGCGACGCGTCCCTGCTAAACCCACTGGCTCAGCATCCTCTCAAGCTGGCGTAGCTACCCTCCTGTTCGGTCTAGGCTCTGGAGCACTTGTCGCGTCTTACTTCGTGTGGCCAGATCCTTCAAGGGCCGCTCCAACTAAGCCGGACGCTCTGTTGTCACCAACGCACTTCACACCTGTTCAGGTTACGTCAACGGAGATATGCCCTGATCCAAGCACGCGTCTTATGACGCTCGCCGTACCTCGACAATCTATACCTTCCACGGACGAGGCTGCGTTCGAGCCTATTTGGTCAATATATATCAAGGATGATGATATCCAAGTGGAGAGACCATTCACTCCATTGGAAGGCATCGACTCCGAAGGCCGTATTAAACTGTGGATCAAAAAATACGAGAAAGGCGAGGTCGCCCGCTGGTTGCACTCCAAGCAGGTGGGCGACAAGATCGAAATACGAGGTCCAATTAAAACTTGGTCATGGAAAGAGAATGAATGGGATGAGATCGTTATGGTGCGTGCTTTGCGTGATGCTGAGTTCGGCCATTGCTGACAGAGTACCAGATTTCCGGCGGGACGGGCATTACGCCTTTCTATCAGCTGATCCACAAAGAACTACTGAGCCAACCCGCGCCGACCTCGAAGACGCGCTTCACTTTGCTACACTCGTCCCGTCGGCCGATGGAATTGCCGCCGCAGGAGATGCTACAACCCCTCGTCGCCTATTCCCAGGCGCACCCTGACAAGCTTAGATTGTCGTTCTTCGTGGACTCTTCCGATGGCCCGTCGCACCCGGCAGTGCCTTCGTCCTCTTTGACCGTGGGTCGCATCGGGAGAACTGCAATAGAACGTGTGATGAACATCAGCACCACAAAGAGCTGGTGGCAGTCACTCTTCCACCGTGCACCGGCCGAGGATAGTACACAGGGAAAGAAGGTGATGTTCCTGCTATGTGGACCTGTCCCGTACGTAAACCACACATTTAGACGCAGAGAGTTGATGAGCTCATGACCGGTCTTCTCCCCCCGTTTCAGGATGGTGGCCGCCATTGCTGGTCCCTTCGGCCGAAATTTCTCACAGGGTGATGTTGGCGGGGCCCTCGGAGAGTTGGGATACGACAGAGATTCTGTGTGGAAATTAGAGTCCGTTAGTTGAGGTGGTGGACGTTGTGCTTTGCATTGATGGTATAGATCATGAGAGCTATAGACGGAATTCGTTAGCAGATCTGCACGGATCTGCCACTGAGGAAATGAGCGGAATGTGAGTGGACCCCTTCCGCTCCGGGAAGCGGACCGGAGATGGGAGAGTGACATGACTCCAAAACGTGACAGGATGAGATCAAAATGACTTGCTCGCGAAAACGGGCGCCCCACTAACTCGAGTGATTTACTAAGACACTTTCGCCGAAAATCCTCTCATCTATAAGCAACTGTCTCTCCGCCATCTCGTACTACTCATACCTCCATATCGACTCATCGTCGGCCTCCGACCTCCCCCTCATCTCCTTGTCATCTCCCAGTCCGCAATGGCACCGTCAGCAGTCTACTACACCCCGCAAACGGCCCCGTCTCAGGCTCAGGAGAAGCCTACGGCCGCCCCCGTGAAGGGCCCCGCGCTTGCTATCGGATCCCCGGCGACGGCGCAGGATGGCAAGTACCAGTCTTTGATCACCTCCCTGGAGCAGTCCAGGCAGGTAGAGAGGCATATGGTCGACAGACTGCTCGACGGAGGTGGGTCCCACGAACATATAACGCTCGGCGCCGCAAGCGATTGACCCTCCTGGCCTCTCCGCCCCAGCTACCACCCTTGCTCCGTCAAGCTTCGCGTCTGTCCACGTCTCGCTGTCCCCCGCGGAGTACGATGCGCTTGCGCCACGTATCCCCGAGCTCCTCGCCCAGCTCCTGGGAGGTCTGGAACCCCTGGGAACGGTCCACATCCTGAATCTCGACTCGGCTCTTCCCAACCTCCCCTCCGAGCTCACGCTTGCCGGATTCACTGTTCTCAGCGCGTCGCAGGACGGTGCGCTCATCGCACAGAAGCCGGCACATTCCGCAGCCTCTTCTGTTTCACTGAAGTCGGCCGCACTCCCCTTGCGCAAGAAGGCAGACCCGGAGCGCAAGGCGTCTAAGAAGGCTTTGTGGACACTTAACGCTCCCTCTACTCCCTCTATTGATGCCGAAAGCCTCTTGACGGAAGCCGACCGCCAGCGACCGGAAGCATGCGAGCCCGTAGCAGGAGCCGCACCTCGGAGGAAGAAGGCGTGCAAGAACTGCACATGCGGTCTGGCGGAGATCGAAGCGGAAATGCTGGCGCAGAGCAAGGTTGTCCTCCTCGATGGCTCCCAGGATGGCCAGGCGATGGAGGTGTCCCAGAGCGAGAAGGCGCGACTCATGGCTGCCGCTGCCGCTGCACCGAAGGCGACCAGCAGCTGTGGGAAGTGCTTCTTGGGCGACGCTTTCCGGTGCTCGAGCTGCCCTTACAGAGGTGAGTCGGTGTGATCACGCAGCATATACCAGCACATTGCTCAAGCATACCGGCTCTGCAGGGCTTCCTATGTTCAAGCCTGGAGAGAAGGTGGAGATTGACTTTGGGATGGACGATATCTGATCCGCTATACCCACCGCCCCTGGACTGGCGCCGTTTTTATCATCATTTGGCGGCTCTGGCGGTATGCTATCCACGCGCATAGAAGTTTACTTATGTTGTAGCATTTTTTGTATCCTCATGTAAAAAGCTGAGCCGATGTCACGGCGTACATATCTACTTCCGCAGACCATGAAGCCCCGTTCGCTCTCCTTTCTTGGCCATTATATGATGCGCCAGACCCGTACCGTACGAAGATATCTACGAATGCACGACCCACCAAAGGGAGCACACGATCCACAAGGACCCAGATGTAATATCGACACCAGACACGCGGGATCCCGCCGGGTGAGGTAATGACGCGCACCCCGCACGCGTCGCATCTGGATTTCTTCAATTTCTTGCTGTAAAGACGCCCATACTCTTTCCGCCATCCTCTCTTCAGCTTCCAGCATGGACGACCTCGTCCCCTCAGGCTCCCAAGAAAACCAGCAAGCAGAGAGCTCTCTCGCTGCAGCTCAACGACAGTCCCCGACCTGCGCAATCTGCCAAGCGAAGTCAGCCATCTACACCTGCCCGCGCTGCAACATGCGCACCTGCTCGCTCCCCTGCTCTACAAAACACAAGACCCTCGGCGAGGGATGCTCTGGAATACGCAACAAAGCGGCCTACGTGCCCATGAACCAGTACGGATACATGACGCTCATGAGCGACTACACGTTCCTCGAGGACATGGGCCGGAAGGTGGGAGACTGGGGGCGCGAGATCGTGCAGGGAGGGTATACTGCAGGCCGGGGCGCTGCTGCGGGTAGGGGCGGGAGGGACGCGAGAGGCCGTGGACGCGGGCGCGGGAGAGGGGGTGCGCACGGGAAGGCGGCGACCAAGCGGGACGTGCTGAAGATGCAGCTCGACTTCCGGGACATCGAGATCGAGCTGTTGCCGAACGGGATGGAAAGGCGGACACTCAATCAGTCTACATGGGACTTCAAGTATGTCCCCGTTCCATGTCCTCAACCGGATCCAGTAGTAACCACGAAGTACTACCTTCTAGATATAAGACGGCTCTGCTCACAATTGAATTCAAATTCCACCCGCCGCGGAATAGGCTCGCACCGCCCGGCGAACCTCCTGAGCCACCTTTCTCGCTCTTAACTCACCGAAATCCCCTGGAGACAACGCTGCTCAGCGCGATGCAGGCGCACGTAACTGAGCGCAGCAAGTCGAAGAAGGATAAAACGCCTCCAACATGGGTACAGGAACTGGTGCTACCTGACCAGGACGTGCCGGATTCATTCGTCCCGCCATTATGCGTCATGAGCACTCCCCTCGATCCCCTCGCATCTCTGATCAGTCATCCTCTCATACCACAACCCGGCCGCATTCTCCGTACCGGATTCTACAGGCTCGACCCCAACCAACCCATAGGCGCGTCGCTGAAGCATAAGCACTTCGTGGAGTTCCCTACTATCGAAGTATGGGAAGAAGACGCCTTCCAAGGAACGATCGTCGATGACCGAGGGTCCGTCGTTCACGACCCGTCAGACGAGCCCCAACCGAAGAGGCGGAAGTTGACCAAGAAGCAGACGGAGAAGGCGATGAGCGGGCTCTTGGGAGGCTACGGCAGCGACGAGGACGAGGAGGCGGGCGAAGAGGAGCACAACGTCATGAACATGCTGGGCGGATATGCGGACAGCGACGAAGGCGAGGGTGCAGAGCCTAGCGCTACCAACGGCGGAGGGGAGGAAGAGGAGTGGGGGAATGAGGACGCCGAGGGGGAGACCGACGAGGAGTTCGAAGGCGATCCAGAGGTGCTCGCTGCCATGCTTCAGAAACTCCGCGAAGCGGGTGCCCTGCGAGACCCAGGCACGGATAGCGCTCTGGCCGGACTAGAAGGCGCGGAGGAGGAACAGGTTGACTGGGGCGATTCGGGAGGAGAGGACGGAGGGACTTAGACTTGGGACTTTTGCCGTTTCGCTACATTACGCCGACATAATATCGCGGGCATTGCGCTCAGACATCTTGACGTCTTAGGTCGAGCAGACCCTTCATGAGGAGTTGTACCTCGAGCACAGCGTCGAGCGATTTGCTGAGGGGTGTTTCTTGGGTATTCCGGACGGGTGCGGCAGTCTTCACCTCTACCTCCCATAGGGTATCTGGATGTGCGGGTATTGGTTTCCCAGTCTTGGGATCCGCCTTGTATTCGAGAAGACACGCGTTAGCAATACATCCAAGACTCTGATACACCCATAAAATGATTGCACTTACGTGCTCCTGTTGGAACATCTGAATGACCAAGCTCCCTCGGCGGAAGACGTATCCTCTCTTGTATATCTGAGAGCGTCGACTGTATCCATCGCACATTTAACACATATGGAACGCAACGCAAGCTAAGCGGACTTACATGTAGCCCAACGCGGACGCAAACTCCAACGCTTCGCCAACGACTTGGCAAGTAGCCCACGGGCGCACCGTCGCCTCTGGGTGCACGCGCACTGACTCCGGCTTCAAGTACGAGTACAGCAGCCTGGCGCATCCACATCGCAGTCCGCACTAAATGAGCTAGCTAGACCAGACGCAAAGCATCCTTGTCACTCACCACTTTGAATTGGGCTCCAGCAGCTCCTTCCGCGCGCGCAAGAGCACAGGCTCCGTGCCCGAGTCCCGCTGGTGCTGCGCGTCGAACGGCTCGAACACGATCTCGCGCGCGTGCATCTGGTGCGCAGATTCGCTGTGCAGCGTGAAGCGGTTCAGGATAGCTGTGTGAAGAACGTGGTAGCTCGAGCCTACAGTGCCAGAAAGATGCAAGGGTGTAGTATGTACCTGGGAGATCTTGCGCGAAGAACTCGCCGAAGAGCGCGACTTCATATGCGTGCGCGGCCATGATATTATAGGCCACAAAGCTGAGATCAAGTGTCTAGAGTATCGTCCGTGCTTGTGGCCTAGGTAGAATGATGGTGACAGTAGCAGAAGAACCTGATCCTGGGGAACACTCGACGCTCACTTCAGCCACAGCATCCCAGTATCATACCGGCCCGTGGAGATTTAGAGCGCTCGCTTGACATCCTGGCTAAAGTCGGTGAAGTGTTAATGCTCCCCTTGGGAGGTCATTCAGGATCTTGCAATAACACTCTTGCGCGTGGCATATGCAGATACGCATGTGTATGGCGAGGCGTGATATATTGGTGTACGTACGGAGTACACCGCTAGGATCAACACAACGTACAGCAGCAATAATCATTCCAGAGGGAAGGTCCGAAGAATCGCTATGTACAAAGGAAAGAGACTGGGAATAAGGACAGACAACACGAAAGACCAACGTGGAGGACGACCGTGGCGCCGCAATGGCATGCGCCGATCGGCTGCCCCGCTCATCAAACGCGATCCCTACATACATCCGCCTACAACACGCAACAACGAAGGAGCTGGCCTCGCTTCGCTCACTGCTGCTCAGGCATCGGAACCTGCACGGGCACTTCACCCGGGTTCGGCGGCTGGCCGGGGATGGCGTGTGGCGGGGGTGGTGGCGGCGCGGCGCCCATGTTGGGGACAGGCTCGCCAGGGTTCATTGGCGGGGCCATCATCGCGCTCCGGACGCGGAAGAGCATCATGCGGTACCACTCCATGTCCGCACCCTGCTTCTCCTGCTCGTCCGTGAGCTGCTGGAGCTGCTGAAGCTCTTTCCGCCACTGCGCACGCCAGTCGACCTGGCCGTGCTCGTCCAACTCGAACTGCTCGTCTGGTCGGAAGAGTGGCGGCATGACCGGCGCGAACGTAGGATCGAAGCTATATGGTGACCTGTGGAATGGTGAGTGAGATATCACTGAGCCTTCCCACATGAAAAACTCACGTGGGGTACGGGGGAGGGAAAGGTGGTTGACGACTGGGTCCGGCTTCACCAGGGGGTATGTGGGAAGGTACGTATTGGGCGTTGGGGTCGAAGGGAGCTTGCTGGCCAGCACCGGGATGGTAGTCGACATCCTGGTGTTCAAGTGGTGGCGAGTGCTTATTCGCATTCTTGCCCTTCTTCTTCCGCACACGATGTACCCCCGTTCGGGGATCTACATTGTCGTTGACAGTCCAATATGAACCCTTGCCGCGGTCTGTGAGCGGCCTGGGAACCTTTTCGAAGCAGGGGTTGAGGGACAGATTATGCCGGACGGAGTTCTATGGGAAAGAAGAGTTAATGGCGTTCAATGGTGAGAAGGCGTTAAGATGAGACAGAAAGCTCAAGGAGCTATTGGCCTGCAACTCATAACACGCGTGTATGATCAAGAAAATGCTCACCTTCCAACCAGGAGGTGCTGTCCGGAAGTATGGGAACTACAAGGACATCAGCTTGGGGAGCGCACATCCAATAAAATGGGATACGCACCCTCGACTCAATCGCATAGTAGATATCCTCCAACAATAGCTTCTGGTTCGGGGAGCCCTTGATTGCATACCTATGGAAAACATGCATATTGAGCCAACTCTTGTAGTGACAGTAACTGTACAAAACATACCGAATCAACGTCGAATATGGATAAAAAGGCTTGCTACCAGGAGGTCCATCGCGTAAGGAGTCCAGATTGATAGGCAGGCCGCCAGACAGATCATTGGAAGTCGTCGTCGTGTCCGAGTAGTAGTTCACAGGCTGAGGAGTCTGCTGAGGAGGGTTGTGCATCATTTCCTGAGGAATGACGCCCATGGGTTGCTGCTGCGCCATCGTTGTGTGTCGCTCGGCCGGCAAAATCGATGCCTTCAGTAGAAACGACGAGAGGCGTGGGGAGGCAGCAGGTAGTAGGGGAGCACAATGGCAGGGAGAGCAGGCGCGGCGACGGTAGTAGGCTCTGGGCAAGTCGAACGTTGCTTATGTCAGCAAATTCCCAACGCCGCTCGGGCCAGGTGCGGGCCCACGGGCGGCTTGCGCTTCGCTGCTTCGTACGACATGTGCGGGCTCGACGACGACGTGCAGCATGTCGCGGACGATGGTGGGCGGGAGGAGAGTCGGCGGTCTGCGTTGTTTGTGTACTTCAGCCACGGTTCAAACACCTTCATACAGCGTCCAAATTCCCGAAAACCAGAGAAAACAAATTTGCCCCGGCAAGCAGGAGAACACACGTACAAACGACCCAAAACCAGGCCATCGTCTCCCTCCCTCCCCGACGACCGTCTACTGCGAGTCTGTAGGCTCGGGTTGCGGGCTTCGGTAGTGTAAATCTCTGCGGCGAAAATTCTGCTTTTCTTCCTCGGGCAAACATGAAATGCGGATACCTCCCTCACTGTGGGACCAAACACGGGTGAAAAGCACTGGTTTGCCCGGTGAAAAAGCAATTTCACCTCCCGTGGTGGTGATTCCGGGCAGGTGGTAATCCTCGGGGAAATTAACCACTAGAAAATACCCTCGTTAGGTG
>MU278619.1:6508-50445 GCA_022385745.1 Cubamyces sp. BRFM 1775 | reverse complement strand
AATAAATTGTTTTAGTTCGCTGACTAGCCCGCTCGTCCGACGGCCGAGGCGTGCAACACGCTCGCCGACCGGCCAGCCGTGCAGGCTACCTATTAGTGCGCATTGGCGTTATCTAGATAGGGTCCACAGCGTCATCCCACCTGACCGTGTCCTACATGCTTCCTCATTGACCCCCCCCCCGGCATCCACGAGAGTTTGAATCGCCAGTTGGTCGGAGAAGCACGATCGTGTTGAGCCGAGTTCAACGTATCAGCATCTATGATAAAATGTAAGCTACGGGCCGGGTGACCTCCACGCATGCCGCGAACTAGTACTAACCAGCTCGGAGTATCACGCGGAGAGCATGTAACATTCGACGGCGATGGAAGGACGATTGCTATCCCAGCTATCCCAGGTTTCCCGCTGGTGAGCAGGGAGTAATCGAATGCAACTCCGATATTAATGGTTGCATACGGCGTTGAGATCGTGGGACGCACCAAGAAAGCTACGCCATCAGTGAGTAGCTTCACGTTGCAGTTCTCTCGTTGCCCTTTACGACCCGTCCTCATTGGCACTGTCTTATGGACGATTTGATATGGCATGGGCTTGTTCGAGTACCAGATGAACTGGTTGGGTGTTTCCTGTGAGCTAGAAACGTTGAAGTATCGTGTCGCATGCTGTCGAGCCTCCCTGGTGTTGTCATCAGAGCGGGCGCATCGGTGCACGTCGAATACATATATGTCGTGTGCAACGGAGGTGGCAGGGTCTTCCCTTGGAAAGGATATAGCAAATCGTGCGCCCAAAGACGACAGAGATAGTTGCGCAGACGAGGAGACGCCTAGGAGAAGACTGCTGTTGTCAAGCGTCGCCCACTCCTCCCATCGTAAGACCCGGTTGTGTCCGTCCACGCCAGCTGGACCTGACGAATGCAAGCGCGAGAGGAGAGCCGCGCGAGATACGCAGTGCACATATGTCGTCGGAAGAACACCGAACTTGGCACCTTGGGCGGGAGAGCGGTTGAATAATTGGAATACTAGTAATGCTGCATCTGGGTCATGGCCAAAATTGACAGCGGTAGGCGTACCCGGGCCGTTCATATCATGCACCATGCGTAAGCGAAAATGCATCTCGTATAGTCCCCCGTTGCTCGGAGGCTGCAGAATATACTGAGCGTCGAGATCTGGCGGTATTGAGAGGTCGTTGCAATTGATGGCGTAAATGAGTAGCAAGTCGACGACAGAGATCATCAGCAGCTTGGAAGTTAGAAGTTCGGCGTGCATGAAGCCTGTGGGTCGCTCATAGCACTGAATTTTGCCTGCAGTCAGATTGTATGGCTCTCCTAGCTATACCGCGTCTACTTACCTGCATCAACTCTTGAGTCCTCCAGTTATACACCAGCACTTTGGCGCCTGGGGAACAGATGATAGTCCAGATCATTGCTTCTCCGCGAATAGTTAGCTCTAGCGCTGTGTTGAACCACTCGGCGTCCACCTCATACGATATTGGTAGGAGGTCAGCCGGTGCGCGGGGGGAAGACTCATCAGGGAGTATGGTGAAGAAATGGCAGCGGAAGACTCTACGCGCGAGTTAGATTAGCTGCACTGCGCAAACAGCGCTGTAGCGGACCTACCTCGGGTTTCCGTCCTCAATTCCAGCGAACGCAGTGAGGTTTTGCTCAGTATTGCTTGCGCCGCATTGCGGAACCAACAAAGTCGCGCCAAAGTCCAAAGTCCAAGACTTTTCTTGTATCCGGCGGGTGGAAGAGGGAAGCTGGATGAGTGTGACTTTGGACCCGGCGCGCGAGGCTGAAAACGGGCCGCTGAACGATAGCCACTGCGGACATGTGCCCTCGGAATCTTCGCTCAGCTCTCTGGAGAATGTAGGATGTAGGCTCAAAGGACCGGACCGCCACGCAGCCTGGTATTCTCTAAGCGAGCGTAGACGATCTGCGACTGGAGTACCTGTAGCGGTGCCGTCGACCATGGCAGAGAATGCAAGTTCACATTTGTACTGGATCTCTGACAATCCATATAGATCGTTGAGTCTCTTGCAGACCTGTCCAAGCATGTCAGCGAGCATTTCAAGGGGATCGATGCCCCACTGAGTACGCCCAGAAGGGCGCATACCTGCCGGCAAGATAGTATATTAGGAATGTCTAGCTCCAGGAATATGAGGAGCAACACTTCTGTGGCGAGATCGAGGAGACCCAGCGGCGACGATGAGGTATCTTTTTCAGAGTACATGCGGCTATCTTGCAAAGCGGTATCAGTCCGTACTGGTAGTACTGAGGAAAGAACATCGCAGCGCGTGGCAGCTTAGTGCTCGGCGCTCTCCCCAACCACGTGGTTTTTCTTTCGTTGCCAGTACGGCTAACGGAACTTTGGTCCAGCTAGTTGACTCGAGGTCACCAGAGCCTTCAAAGCCCGCACTCACACTACGGAAGCTAGTATGATGGTAAAGTGGGCTAGTAATATCATCACAACTTTATGGCATTTCACCCCGCGCTAGGTCTTAGGCCCGAGTACATTGACATGACAGATATCCCTTATGACGGTAACTTGCATCCGCCTGTAGCACATTCTAGACGTAATAAGGACACATGGTCAGCTTGTGTGACGAAGCAACCATCTCAGACCCTCCTCGGCATTGTGTGAAATGATTGGATCGTCGTAATGGTGTCCGTGCCAAGACTCCGGGTATCTGTGGCACCGATTAGAATAAACTCCCTGTCATACGCAGTAGTACGCCGAGAAGTTAACACGACGTACAAGTCGAACTTGACATCTACCCCGGCTTCTCGCAAGACTTTCGCATAGACTACTGAGTCGTCCCGGAGGACATCCAGCCCACTCGCTTGGATGTAGGCTGGCGGGAGACCCTGGTGGGACGGATAGAGAAGTGGCGACACCCGGGGATCGGATGGCGGCGCCTGGTACCATCCTATATCATCGTACCGTCAGTTCTATGGCCTCGCGCATGGCTAGACGAGATGGTCCGTGACGCACCATAGACATGTTCCATACTCGCCTTGGTCACCGGAACCTGATCCTTATTTTCCTCGATTGACCGAAACTTCGACTTGTACCTATGGATCGCCAAGACTGGACGTCAGCGGCCTCTCCGTCACCCTTTGCATGGTAGACTACCTTTCTGGATAGGCGTCGTGGTGACAAACCCATCCCTCGCGGAGAAACTGGCCGGTGAGGCGTCGTCCCTCGACACTGAGATTCGTCCCGGAAGAATGGCCTCCGACGATGAACCCCTTGCTGAGATCTGCCTTCAAAAGAGCTGTGTTCGACACGGTCTGCAATCAGGTCAGCATGCGCTAACAAGACAACGTCGCGGGAGTGGAAGTGACGTACCCACATCAACGCGGCAAGGCAGTCATTGAGTGGGGTCGGAAAAGGATGCTCTGGAGCCAGGCTGTACGAAATGACGACGCTGAGGAACTTGGATCAATAGAGTCCGCCCCAGTGAACTCACCGATAATCGACAAGCACAATGGAGATCTTGTTTCTCACACACCAGCATCGGAGAGGGTAGTCGTCTAACTCGACGTCACCGACGCACATACCTCCCCCGTGTAGATATACAAGTACCGGGAAACGTTCTTGCTTGCCTTGCACGACGGGTACGAGACATCGCACGAGTATCTCACCGCCCTCCACAGGGACCGCGTAGTCGTTCACGGTATACGTATCCTCTTCGAGCAATGTCTCAGTATGGGCTTCAGTACAGTATCACGCTCGTACTTACTGGGAGGCAAAGAAGGTTCTAACATGGCCTTCGTTGGGACGACCACGTACTGCTCGTAAAGAGCGCGCGCGAGTGTGGGGTCGGTCACGATCGTGGGCTTGGCGCCCTCCGCATTGGCGGACGTCGCAACATTCTCGAAATCCATCCTGGCAGAGCTAGTTTCGACTTGTCATGGGTGACTGTGTGTATGCTGATGATGAGTGCGGAATGCGGACTGACGGTAGAGCTCTGACTACAAGCTGGCCAGATATCGGATAGACGCCTGCGATCGACTCGACCTTCGCATCGCGGTACCGAGAGCAACGGGTTCGAAGTCCCGAGGCCGTCACTGTGAGTCTTGAGATGACGAGGTAGTGCGTTCGGGCCATCGCATACACGAACTCGTGAGCTCGATGTTTCAACCTCGAACATCGTAGTATACATAAAAACGAGTCTGCGACATGTGGCGGCGGAGCCTGCTGAAGTCTCAGTATAGCGCTTGGATGCGACGCTTCTCCGAGTACGGTCAGTCCAGCCATTTCGTTGACCGTTATAGTTTGCGCCAGTGAGTACGGAGCCAGGAGCCCTGACATCTCGGTGAGCCGTGAGGGGGCGGTCATCGTGTGATAGAAGGAAGAAGCAACAGGTAATAGCCCTGGGGACGTATCGGTGAGTCGAACTTGAAACGAATATAATCATTGAACCTCACCTATTGCTTTTTGGATCGGCACCAGCGAGGATCGGGCGACAATGTTTAACACTACTGGCGCGTTGCTGCGCCAGTGCCAGATTTACCTCTCAAAAGGTTCACAGTGCATGCCTGGGATCGTACTTGCCGCAAGGCAGAAGGGAGGCCAGGGAGCGTGATAGATCGCCCGCGGTATGAAGCTAGTACGAACGAGCCGTGAGTTCAAGTTCGCAACAGTACCGGGCCCATGTGGCGAAGATTCCGATTGGACTCGCCAGACAACGTCGGACATAGGTTCAGTGAGGATGCTCGCAATGAGGCCTGATACTTCTTGATTGCTCGCAGACGATGTGTGACCGGCGTACCATCCTGGGTAGCGCCATCGACCGTGGCGGTACAGGCGAGCTCGCACTTGTATTGGACACACAAGGTTTCGAAGACATCTGTGAAACTTTTACAGGCCTGATCTGTCTCATTAGGTACGCCTGTGGCTCAGATGGTTGGAAAGCGCTGTACGCACCAGTTGGCAGGCCAGCCCATCTGCGACGTAAAGCACTAGAAATATGAAGTGCAACATCTCTAAAGCCAAGTTAAGACGAGAGGGTCCAGGGAGGCGACATGGATGATGGTGTGATGGTGCGCATCAGTAATTTTACAAACCTCTGAGCGTCTGATCGGTCTGACGGTTTGGACGGCGAATTTGAAGCCATCTGCTCCGCATCATGACCTCGAATCGAGTCTTAAAATTATGACGAGCTTATTCTCAGAGGCTCAAAGATGGGCTTTGTGTAGCTTACGCTGAGTGTAGGTAGAGTGGGCGTGTTGGGGCATCGAGCGAAAACGTGGTCTGACCGACTCTGACGCTTACAAAGACCGGGTCTGATCCCTGAGCGTCTGAACCATCTGAAGGAGTCTGAAAGCGGTCTGACGGCATCTGCGAGGTCTGAATCAGACCTGTCAGACTTTTGCAAAAATACTGATGCGTTGGGTGGTCGTATAGGTAGATCGAAGTGTTACGATAGTCGTAGCATTGAGTCACGCGGGATCTACTACGGCTGTTGTTAAGTTAACTTTGTGAGAGAACCGACAGGATGATTGGCCTTCTCGCAGTCCTCTGGGAGGACTAGAGCAATCGGCAAGTTACAACACCGGGGTGGGGGGGCTATAACGAGGCCTGAGATAATTGACTTGGGAAGCTATTTAGTCTCCGATTGATCCTCCCTTTGATGTTGCCGGCTACTTGGTAATCGGACATCCAATCTACTAGCCCCTTCTAGTTCTACGTATTCTCCTTACCGGCGCCCGGCGCGAACTCAGTACTCGACGCCCGCCGATGCTGGTAAGTAGTATCGAGTACAAGCTCGGAACTCGAGGAGGATCGCAAGAAACATCCTCTCAGCAGGCAATTAGACTACATGGATCCGGGATCATTGTACAACACAGGAAACAGCCTACAAGAGTCCAAGTGACCGTTCAGAAAATGCCGCACCGCCTCCTCTTGGGCTCGCGATCTAGAGGTACAGAGAACGCAAACGTCAGTCAGCGATGTCCAACAAACGACACGCGAACGAGATAAAACCACGGTACGTACGGTAGTAGCTGTCGCGCTCATCGTAGCGCGCGTGGAGGGGCCGGAAGAATGCCGCGTTCGCGACGGCGAACATGACGCTGACGAAGATGAGGATAAAGACGATCACCCAGCACATCCACGCAAACGCGACGAGCACGGTCAGCACGCGGCATTGCCAGTACTGGTGACACCAGAAGAGGTTGCCCCAGTACGTCTGGTTGTCGTTGGGGGCATGCGATTAGCGTGGGTCAGAAAGGCAAGGAGTGGGGAGTGAGCGGGGATGGGCAGACGTACGGATGCGATGGCGGCGCCGACGAGATAGAGCGCGAAGAGGCCCATCAGGCCGATGAGCTCACCGGCGAAGCTCGAGATGCGGCCATAGTCGTAGCTCCTGTGGATGATGTGGATTCTGCACATACGAAGTGGGAACCACGCGCGCGGGCACGTCAGCACAGTACTTGGCAACTATCGCAGGGCACAAGTGCCGCTCCTCCCTTACTCCGCACACCGCACGCTTATACAGAGGGGCGCACAGTGGTATACTCCAAAGGCACGCACTCGCGCAGTCACCACGCAAGGCAGGCAGGGAGGAGCATGCGAAGTCGTAGCTGGGGACGATCAATGACGTATTCGGATACGCACATGAATGAGGACCAGATCATGCCAAGGACGGAGGTGACGAGGAGCTCGGCGACGATGGGGTCGTAGAAGCTCTTTCCGTGGTTGAGGGGGTCCCCTGGCGGGAGGCGGAGAGTGTAGTGCAGGCGCGTGCCTGTTAGGCCGAGCAGCACGGCGGAGAAGAGCCACTATGTACAACGAATATGAGTTGGCGGCGGAGGTGGCAGTATCGTGTGGATCGCGGATGGATTACAGTCAGCGCGCGGTCTGGCTGGAGGAAGGGAGGAAGGACGTACGAGAACGACGTAGAGTCCGACACGGGCACCGTTGATGGTCGCCATTTGGGATATTCACTCACGGGAGGGTTGAAACGGCGAAGCAGTTGGTAGCAGAGGATAGAGCGGGAGCGCGGACGCAGAGGGAGGTGGCAAGCCTCGCCGCACGCCAAGTGCGTCTTATATACCGGACGGGCGATCGAGGCAGGGACTCGTGGGCCGCGCGAGGACTGGACAGGCGAGGCGCGGCTCGCGAGCCCGGGATATCGCCCAATCGCCCCCAGGCGGCTAGCGCAGATGAACTGTGCATACGCCTTGGGCGATGGCAGGTTCTGGAGAGCCGTCGACGTTTGCTGGAGCGCGCGCGGATTGCGCATTTGAATGGGTTCTAGCCTCTATGGATGCGTTGGGGGCGATGGTGACTGGTAAAGTCCGACGAAGCACCGCGCGCGACGGGTATGATGCTAGAAGGTGTGAGGCTTTGGTGGGCTGCGGTGGCGATGCGTCGTGTTTCGCCCCGAGGCCTGAAGGCATAAACTGGAGTTTCTCCTAGGTTAAGTGGTGCATAGTTGGAGATATCGTGTCCTCGGAGCGAGTAATAGACAGCTTGCTCGATATCGCAGATAGAACCGTAACGGATGGGAAAGGGCGAGTGTGCGGGTCGGAGTTGACGTCAGGTGGGCACGGAGATTCGCCCACGAGGCGCGAGGCTGGGTCTTCGCCCGTACGCCATCTGCCGTGGCCGCCCAAGAATAAGCACCGCGCGGGGGGAGGACGTGCTTTGACTGTGCCTCCGACATGTCACCGGAGATTATAGAAAAGGCATGGTACTTGAGGCCTGAAGAGAAGTATGAAGTAGTGTGTAGAGGACGAGGATGAGGCCGGATCATAGCGTACATCCAACTGGCTGCAGCGATAATAATATCATACTAGCAGGGCATCAAACCCCCGATGGGCACGTTCAAACCTTCATCGTACTTCATATCGTCGTGAGATGCCGGGTAATGAATGGAAGATTAAAAGAGCTCACTGGTCTGCAGGCTCGGGAACTTGAGGAACGAAAGAAGTGCAGGGGATGGAGTAGACGCCGAAGAGGCCAGAGTCTTGCAGCAATCCGGCTGCGATATGCTGACGTATTGCAAGTGGGCGGGTGTCGGGGAGTGCAATGAACATGTTATACAATTGTAGCCACGGCCGATCATAACGTTACGCAACAAACATATGGCTATAGGATACAATCATGTGCTCAACCTGACCTGGACAAAAAAGGAGGGGGACACTGCTGCTCAGTGCTAACTATCTCGGAGTCGTCGCCTATCATCATGAAAACATGCGCAGAGTGGGTGGATCGGATGTCGGATATGCTTAAAGAAGGAAAGAAGGTGCAGAAAGGATGGGTGGATGATTGCATACGAGGAAGAATATACCAACGACGCCGCGCGCCCGTGTCCTTCATCGTCTCTACCCAGCATCTAACCTGCACGCGCTCATAAACCCACAAACTCTACCGCCGAGCGACGCGTTTCCGCTGAGGGCCTTCTTCTTCGACGTCCATCGCTTCATTTGCTGGCTGTGATGGCGCACCGTGCTGGTCCGCGTTCCCGCGCCAGCTGCGTGTGCGCCGTCGGCTCGTGCCCGCACCGCCTACAGCGCCTGCCGCAGCATCCGCCGTAGTACCCGTCGCAGGCGTATCGGGACTTACGACCTCACGCCTGCGTTTCATCGGCAGCGCCGGCGAAGGCGCCGCAGCAGGGTTTGCGAGCTCGGTGAATGCGTCCATGGAAGGCACAGTCACGTCTGCCACAGACGGGGGCTCGAACGAAAATGGGACGGGGGCGGGTGTGGGAAGTGGGACGCTCGATAGCTCCTTTGGGTTGACGGAGGGCATCAGGCGGGACTTTGACGCTCGCGAGAACGGCTGGATGGGCGCGGATACGGGGCGGAGGGGGACGACGGCGGGCGTCGGAGACGAGAGCGCTGGCGGGACGTACGGGCGGGTCGAATCCATCGTGGAAGGGGTATACGGCGTGGGCGGCGCAGCGACGACCTGCGAGGAAGATGTGTTAGAGAGTTTGTGCTCATGGCGGACTGATGGACTGGGATGGTACGCACTGGATCGCGGGCGCGCGCCGGAGGGAGGGTGGGGCTTGCGGGCTTGGGCTTGGGCGCACTGGGGCCGGCCTTGGCCGCACGCTCCTCCTCCTCGTCCTCCTCCTCCTCGCGGGCCTTGATGGCCTCGAGGCGGGCTTCGATGTAGTCCATGATTCTGCCGATGGTGACCTCGCGGCCGGCGTCAACGTCTGTGGAGACGCCCTGCTGAATCATGTTGAGGAGATCGTGGCATGCTGCTGCGTAGCCGGCATTGTATGCACGCTTCGAAGCCGTCTTTGAAGAGCGGTAGAGCGTGGTTAGGCTCAGCGCGGCGGCTGCGGAGACAAAGTGCATTAGCGATGGGTGTCGGCGTCGGGCACATTGGGGAACGCCGGAGTGGTCTCCGTAGGTAGAACGACTCCTCGGGAGTGTGTCGTACTCGAGTGGTGGGTGCATCGGGTGGATGGATACGGAAGGAGGATGGATAGTGGGAGAGGGCGGGCGTGAGATAGGGCGATGGGTGAGTATGCGTACCTCTGAAGTTGTTGGTGAGCTCCTTCTCTGCATTGGCATAGCTTGAGGACGGAAGAGAGGATGCGAGGTTGTTGAGGTTGAGAGACTCCATCCGTCGAGGACGACCCGAAAGAGAAAAGATGAGTTGCGGTGGACGACTCGCTCAAACTCACAGTAACAGCGACAAGTCAAACAGCTAAGCGCCCACCACTTCCGTTCACCCACCACGCCATTACGTAAGCACGCGCGTTGCACCATCCGTCCAGGAATGGAAGGCGGGCCCTTTGGATCCTAACAACCACAAACAACTCTCTTCCGCCTTTCTGCCACATCCCTTCTTCGTCCTAGCCTGTCCTTTGCCTTGCTAGCGCGATGAGCCTCCTTTCTGCCTTCCCTTGCTCGTCGCGCTCCGTTGCGGGCGCAGCCTCCGCATTTAGGACAGCCTCAGATGCTCTGACCCTCCAAACGCGCTCGGTCTCCTCTTCACCATACGGGCGGACACACGTCTGGAAACGGCGCCAGAAGAAGCTTCCCAACCCCATGGTGCCCGTCTTCCCACAGCGGCTCGTCCGCGTGGACGGCTCGACGATTATTCACTACACCACCTCCCCGCGCTCCGTCATCCGCCTCACGCGCGACACGACGAACAACCCGGTCTGGAACGCCGCCCGCTTCGTCGGCATGGACGAGGAGGAGGACGAGGTCACGGGTCGCTTGGGCCGCTTTGGCAGGAAGTTCGGCGACCTCGGCGGCGAACGTGCGGATATGGACTGGATCAACCAGGCTAGCATGGAGGATGTGGCTCCCAGTCACTCTGGCAAGAAGAAGGGGAACTAGTGCTTGGGTTTTGGGCACCACTTCGTGAGTCTTCATCCCACTGGACTGACTTTACATATGCTGAATGGCCGCTCCCAGTAGACGCATGCGTGCACAGCCAATACTATACTACTACTCGACCACGAACGCGTGCAGCGTGTACACATGTTCGTTGTAATGGCAGATTGATGGATATCACTCGTCGGGCGTACGCAAAGCGAGAACCTTGGCCTCTGGAAAGAGCGCATGTCTAGACGTTTAGCTTCAAGCTGAAGGTTGACGAAGTCGTGGTGCGCGTCTGCGTTGGCACCAATCGCCTCCTGCCACGCTACGTGCATTCAAGGTATCGAAACCTAGGGGTACAACAACGTCTGCCCTAATGTACGTCTGGGCCAAGCAATGCAAGAAGAATCTGGCACATGGATCCAGATTCGGCGTGTTAGTAGTATCTTGCCACGGGTTTCTTCATCTCCAAGTCGTGTTTTCACAGGCTCGAATCACGTTCTTAAAGCTTGCTGTTAGCTATCCGTGTGCCACTAATGTAGGCATCCATGGTTAGCAGCTTGCTTTGAGAGTACGTCCGACATTCTACGACCCAACGCTAGCCCATGAAGCAGAAATGCACCAAATATTAGGCGCTTGTTCGCGTTAGGTCTCGTGACTCGCGTCGCGCGCGCAGTCGCGAGTTTGCCGAGACTCTGGGCTCCGAGTCGCGCGACGCGACGGTCAAGTCTTCTTCTGCTGCGACCCGCTACATAGCTATTCTCGGATACTCTTGAAACTGCTCGAAACTCTTACAACCTAGAAAATACTGGCTACATCGTCACTGTGCCTCACGGACAGATACAGGAGTTCTGAGGTATTACCGCGCTCAGGGCCTAGCGGCGGTATACGCCCTCCAGTGCGGAGCACGCCTACGCACGCGAAACTACGTGCATTGGGATGTCTTCCAATAGCATCAAAGTGCTTGATGGCGGGTCCATCCACAAGATTACCTCCGGACAGGTTGTCGTCGACCTCCAGACTGCGGTCAAGGAGTTGGTGGAGAATAGTCTCGATGCCGGAGCGACTACCATTGGTATGTACCTAGTCTCTGCTATGTAGGCTTTATTCTTGGCTCTTATTCTGGGTCAGAGGTGCGCTTCAAGAATTATGGACTCGAGAGTTTCGAAGTTATAGACAATGGCTCTGGCATCGCTCCAGCAGACTACGACTCCATCGGTACGTGTCTCCCAAGCCTAGCTCACAGCCTGCCTCGCCGACTGTTATGTCAGCGTTAAAGCACCACACGTCGAAGCTCTCCTCTTTCACAGACCTCGAGGCAGTCAAAACATTCGGCTTTCGCGGGGAAGCGCTCTCCTCGTTGTGCGCGCTCGCGGAATCCGTCTCCGTCACCACTGCGACGGCGACGGAGGCGCCTGTCGGTACGGTCATCGAGTTCGAGAGGACGGGTAAGGCGAAGGATCGCAAGGGCAAAGCAGCACGTCAGGTAGGTAGGTACAAAGTACGCGGGTGGTATGCATATCTTACTCATTCCCTCGAAAGAGAGGTACTACGGTCACCGTTACAGGTCTGTTCAAGCCTCTTCCGGTGCGGCGGAAGGAGCTTGAGCGTAACGTAAAACGCGAATTTGGCAAGGCCTTGACGCTCTTGCATGCGTACGCACTTGTGCCATGCGCGAAAGAGAATAAGGGCGTACGCCTGACTGTCACGAACCAGCTCCCTGGAGGGTCAGTTGGCAAGAATACATGATACCGTGCTGGAACTGATTGTGCCTGTAGAAAAAAGAGCGTTCAGCTACGTACGGAGGGCGTACCATCCACACGCGCATCGGTATCAGCTATCTGGGGACCAAAGACGCTAGATTCCCTAGTCGATCTTGAGCTTGCATTCAATGTTGAAGTCGAAACGGCTGTACTCCGACGACTTGGGAAGACGCGAGATGACGATGGGTATGTCTACCATATGAAATTCCTTTGTCTATAGCATTAAATTCCTTTCCGTATGCTCATGTTGACGTTGCTCCAGGAACGCGAACGAGGTGAAGGTGCGAGGCCTCGTGTCGAAGTTCGCGGTAGGATGCGGGCGGAATGGCACCGATCGCCAATTCTTCTTCGTCAATGGTCGTCCATGCGCACCCTCCAAAGTGAGTTGATCTTTGTGTACGTTTGTTATACAGTCCGCTGAGGATATCACCGTTCATAGGTCCAGAAAGCATTCAATGAGGTTTATAGATCGTTCAATGCCACGCAGTCTCCATTCATCATCGCGGACTTCATCTTGCCTACCAGTGAGTCGGAACATTAGTCTCCATTGATGAGATGAGATTGACGCGGGAACAGATTCGTGCGATATTAACGTCAGTCCGGACAAGCGCACGATTCTACTCCATAGTGAAAATAACCTGGTACAGGCGCTGAAGGTGATCCACTCTTTGCCTCTTCATTGAGCCGTAGTCGCTTACGGGCATTCCTTGCAGGCAGCGCTCGAAGAGACGTATGCTCCTGCGCGATCGACGTTCGACGTTCAGACCACTCAAGCACCCGTCGCAACTCTTTCCACGCGTAGCTCAGACAAATCCTCCAAGAGCAAGGAGACGGAACCGACATCAGAGAAACAGCCACTCTTTCTCCCCGATGAACCTATAGAAGACGAACTCGTGCCTCCTGTTGCTGGTAGCTCGACCGAGGCGACGATGAAGGAACAGCCTATGGAGTCGACGGCAGACTCCCATGACGAGATAACCTTTGGAGAACCCTCGCTTTTGTCTGAACCTTCGCTGTCTGCGGATATGCGGCAATCTTCGCAGGATGCTCAGAACCTGTCTTCGTCGTCACTGGAGGAGCCCTTGCGAGACGATGACGGCGCTGCGGAGGGAGAGGCACCCGCTACTGAGGACCAACAGGAGGAAGCTTCTTCAGGTCCTTCTGCTGTCGCTCCCAGGAAAGCTTCGAGACCTGCTCCGTCATCGCCAACCATAACTCAAATGCTTGGAAAGAAGCATACTGCCCCCACTACAGTCAAGGTTGCATCCGACGTGCTTAACGACGACGACGAAGACTCCTCACAACCTAGCACAGCCCTCCGCACCGAGTATACCAGCTCACGCTCTTCTCGTTCTTCTGCGGCAGCCGTTGATCCACCAGTCCCAACTCTCAAGCCTCCGGCGAGACCCATCAGGCGCACGTCCTCACAGCCAGGCCCGAGCACGAGGGGAGGCGAACAGATGGTCCTGAACACCTCTGGCGCGTTGTGGAACCTCCGCCGTCCCGCAGAGACGCCGAATAGTGCTGAGCGCCCACGCAAGAAGAGCAGAGTTGATGGAGATGGGGACGACGAAGAGCAGCAGCGAGGGTCTGGGCGTGAGGCGCGAAAGGGCATGCGTCAGCTTTTGCGAGACTTTGCACGGAAGGGGAGTGTGGTGGAGGAAGCTCCCATGGATGTTGACGAGGAGGCCGACGAGGACGAGGCGCAGGAAGAGACGGGAGAGGAGCCAATCCCAAGCGTGAATGAAGACCAGATGGAGGTAGAGGCAAATGAGCTCCTTGAGACACTCGACGACCCGGCGCCGGAGGGAATAACGACAGTGAAAGAGGTCGTCGAAATCGAGGTCGACGAGGAATCCGTAGCACCGTCGCAAAGTGAAGCACACACGAGAAGCGACCTCGGAGGGTCCTCCACGACGACGGCAGTAAGCGAGGAAATTGTGCGCACAGGAGACCGGGAGGCTACCACGCTCGCATTCGACATGTCGCATGTTGCTGCTACGTGGAAGAAGCTCCAGTCCCAGTTGGCCGCTGCACGACAAGGTGCTGCTCGTCGGGCGGCTGCAGACGCTCAGGCTGCTGGGATAGTTGACGTGGCAGACGACGAGGCTACGGAGACCCTATCACGAGTGATAGAGAAGACAGACTTCGCGTCTATGGACATTGTCGGCCAATTCAACCTCGGCTTCATCATCGTGAGGAGACGTAAGATCGCGGGCGGGGACGAGAGCACTGTAGGGGAGGAGGTGGACGACCTTTTCATTGTTGACCAGCATGCGGCAGATGAGAAATACAACTTCGAGACGCTACAGCAGACGACAAAGATAGACTCACAAAAGCTCTTCCAGTAAGCACACTCGCACCCCTGCTTCACTCGCCGATCGTGGTTCAACTGATCCGTTTCTGGACGTGTGTAGCCCCCAGGTGCTGGAACTGACCGCGGCGGACGAGCTCGTCGCGCTTGAGAACTTCGACGTGCTCCGGCAGAACGGGTTCGAACTCGAGGTCATCGAGGACCGGCCGCCGGGACAGCGCGTGCAGCTGACCGCGCAGCCCATTAGTAAGAGTACCGTGTTCGACATGAAAGGTGACCCCAAACCTTGCTCGCGTGCCTGCTCGCCGATACTGAAAGAAGCACGCGCAGATCTCGAGGAACTTCTCCATCGCCTCCAGGGCACGCCCTCGGGCCAGATGGTGCGCTGCTCCAAAGCCCGCGCTATGTTCGCTATGCGGGCCTGTAGGAAGAGCATCATGATTGGTACGCCGTTGAGCAGAAGACAGATGACATCGGTACGTACTACCACTGGGATTGAGGAGATTGCTTTGCTTTTGGCTGACTCGGTTTCTCCCGCGAACGAAAGGTTGTGCAGCACATGGGGACGATGGACCAACCGTGGCACTGCCCCCACGGAAGACCGACCATGCGCCATCTCACCGACATCAGTGGGATGGGATGGGACCGCCGACAGGGGCTCACGGGAGACATTGATTGGACCGCCTTTCGCCGCGAGAGCACGTAGGGCAGCGCATGGACTTGTGTGATATAGCGTGGCGGGCCTTGCGGATCTCATTCGCTCACATGTATTGCTCTATATTGGTTCAGGGCGTGAAGCACCCTCGCTTGTCTGCGGCTGTTCTCCTGCGCGTCGCTTCCGACAGCGTCCGCAATTGATATCTCGCCATCTTCCGACAAGATCTCTTGGGGTAGGTATGGGCGCGCCCAATGGGGCCAACTCCGCCGCCGGGAGCGCAACACGAGCGATAAGGCCTAGGTCACGATGATCGGTACGAGTAGTGCACGAAGAGATCAGTAGATTCACTGAATTATGAGAGTAGCGTGGACGCTGCGAAGCAGGTAGGAAAGCTCTTAACCCCCAAAGGCAACAAAGAAACTTGATGAGGAAATCCGCGTGAATCGCGCGGGCCGGTGCCGCCTTCGCACAAGCTCGCAACCTCCAACTACGTCTGCATCTAACTGTGAATGCGGATGCGAGCATTTGTTCTTCCCGGATGCTCGGCTGTCTGCTCTGTAGATCATGTGAATTGTTGTCAGCAAGACACAGCGTCAGCACCCGGCACAGCGATTGGAAGTGTGCGTGAACGAAGTCCTCGTACCTGTCGACCGTGATTTTGGCGATACGCGCCAAGGTTCGTGTATTGTGAGTGCCCCTGTTCACAGATCGTCCTTACCCTTCTAACGATTAATCACCAGTTGCTCCAGGACATCACAGGACGCGCCCCAACACTCGTTGCGAGAGCACGTGGTGGTTATAATGCTTCCCTGAAGCGACCTGGCAGCCTAGGTCAGCCTCCTGGGAGTCCACCGGCGGATGACCAATCGATAGAACCTCATACCTCGCCCTCCCATAGGGTCTGGTCAAGGTGGCGCCACTTGTAAGAATTCCTCTGCTTCTCTTACCGGGTAACTGGCAAGCTGAAGCAACCATGAGCTCCCTCGGTGTCGAACTTCGTCAAGATTACGTCCCGAACACCCGAGCAATCGTCGTATACTCGCAAAGTGATGGGGCGGGACACTCCCCAGGAGGGCGTATAGAGATTCTGAGAAGATGCAATGTGGCCGCTGACATCTAGATGCCGTGCTGTCCAAGGAGTCTAACGGCATATTCGATGTAGCCTTGGACCCAAAGGTTGTCATTCGAGCCCTTGAAGGTCAGTATAGTTGAGTACCATCTGTCCAGGCTCTGACAAACCCTGGCAGCAATCAATAGCGTTCGCCTGGGTTGAAAGTCCATCCGATCGGTCGACTCCGTGCACTTGGCAGTGCGGAAGTAATCAGCGGGCAGACAAGAATATGCATCCCAGAACCGATCAGGTCCGACGCCGGGGGCATGCTGCGGCGCATGAGAATGCATGTTACCAGAGGCCTCTCTCTTGGGGCGACATCCCCGATAGTAAGCCCGCTCTCCGACGCCTTATTGCCACCAGGACTACGATATGTGAACGTTTCATAGCGTTTACTAGGGAGACCAATCACCGGGCAAGTGCATCATCTGATTATGCTCAGCGACCCATTCAAGACGTCCTAAGTAGCGGTCCGGGGCTTTATCTTCGGCTTCTTGTGTACCGCCGTACGTCTAGTCTGCTCAGCTGCAACCTCATGATGCATAGCAGCGTTGACCGATCACAGAGGATATTGAGTTTAGTTTACCAAACACGTTGAAATGCAATACACAACGATTACCTATCCTAGCGTCTGATCTGCAAGCCCTCTACGATAATCACCACTCGCAACAGTCGCAGTGCTACAAGAGGACATGGAAACTCGACCCCGACAGATCGGGGACGTTTCACTGAACTCCGAGACGGCGCAGCACATTGTTCTGGCGCGGACAAGTCCTCTCACGCTGTGTCGACCGTGGGCAAAGTGTGCCATAGTCTTCGTCGCAGGTCAAACCATGGGAGTTCGTAGAATGCGTAGTCTTGGCGGCCATACTTCTAGCGAGAGCGATTCTCGGATGTGGCCACATTGTCTAGCTCAGGCAAGGTCCATCGCGTTGCCCCCCGGGTCGCTGCTCACGGACTCTGACGTGGAGGCTACGGACGGTACAGGTCTGCGCAAAAGGCCTTCGTGGATACGTGTACATCCTCGCACACGGCCCGAAGATCCCCTCCGAAAGGCCTCAATGGCTGGGCTACTGCGAGGGAGGTATCTGGAGGCAAAATAGCTGTGTTATGGAAGACGTACAGGCCGCCGCAGTAGTGAGTCCGAACTATAGTGGGCCTATGCGAACTGACAGTATAGATTTGGGCGAGTTCCCCGTCCAGGACGTCAAACGAGTAGAAGAGACGGGCCGCCACGGCGCGTTGCAACTCCATCCGAGCCGCTACGTACCACGAGGAAGAGGGTTTCCGGCGGATTGTCATATTTCTACGTCCTGTCATATTGTAACCGAGTCGAAGTCTCCTGGACTGGATGCTAAAGTTGAGCATTCACGCACAATAGACATGACGTACATGCCAGTACTCATGCTCCACCGATGCCCGTTAGGCTATGCTCCTAAAGCTCGTCGTATGACGAGTCTAGAGGGAGGTTTCAGTAAAGGTGAGATCTGCTCGAAGCCGGAAGCAATGGTAAATTTCGCCTTCTTGATCTCCCATGCTTCTCCTTGTCAGAGAACCGGAGGCTAGGCTAGGCACCACCCAGGAGAATTCCGCGGAATCTGGAAGGACACTCGAGTTTGGGCGCGATTACACCTCGGACACGTTCCTTCCTGATGCTCGCTCGCCGCGGACGATTGTCGGAGCTTTGCTGACGGGCTGTCAAGTCAACTCTCTCTCTCTCTCCTACCATATGTTTTCGACAACCGAGGCACCGCAGCTAAGTGGGATGTGGGGCACTAGAACCATCTCCACGAAAGACTAAAAGCCAAAGTTAGCATGCCTGCCGCGAGGAGAGCGCGGATCCGAACCTTGACACACAAGACGCCTGTCGCGAAATGCCTCGTCCTTCGGAGGAGTTTGAGTGGTTCCCAGCCTGGAGTGAGAGCTCCGAGAAGTGAGCGACGTCTCCCCGCCTTGGAGGTTGTTTTTCCTGCTAGGGCGGATGAGTCGGGCTGTCCGGCCACCCCGGTTGCTTCCCGGAACTTGCTCTCTTACACCAAGGTCGTTTGTGGCCGTACGTCTGTTGACCCGGCGTAGAGGGCGAAGAGGAGGGTGCACCTGTCCTTAGAGGGGGTTGGGCGACTGCACGCGCATGACCTTGGGAGTGACCGCGTGGTACAGGGTGTGAATCGACACGCCCATGTATGCCAATAAATAGGTGAATGAGAGAAGACCGACGCTACAACGCATATTGGTCAACAGCAATACCTATCATACAAGATTCCCGATGCTATTGACACGCAATACCCAGATCCTATCTGTCCATCTGATCGAGACACAGATCGTCCGTAATGACAGTGGGTCCTATAGGGCGAGGCGGAAGCTGTTGAGTGCGCGGCGGTCCTCCGACGTGAGGGGCTTGTAGTTGCTCGGTACGCCCGTAGGGCTCGTGGGATACATGGGAGAAGTGGGCGGAGTGAGGTGAGCGACCGGTACCACGGTCGACAATCTGGGCAGCACGCCTGCAGTAGTGCTCGATCGGTGTCCCCCAACGGAATGCTGAGGGGCCCGCATAGGCGTCGACGACGATGAAGATGACGAGGAGGACAGTGGCCTGTCAGCCGCACTAAAGAGACCGTGGGCAGATGGAGAAGACGGCACGGCCCACGGGGCAGGGGCCCAATCCTGGTAATCCCTCCCCGTGTGTGCGGGATCTTGTGCATCCGAGTCGTCCAGCGCCCGTCCGAATCGTGCGATGTTGCCCTTCGCAGACGTGAAGATCCCCTCGGGCACGCGAATGTTGCGGAGATATTCGTAGTTCTCCACAACGGGAAGGCGAGTGTAGTCGTCTCCCTGCGCGTAAGACAGGTTATGAGCACGGGCGATCGTTGTGACAGTGGCGAGAAAAAAGCTGTACCGAAAAATACGCAACGATGTGCCACTTGCGAGGCGGTTCCCCGCGACGTGTGTGGACATGCGTAGAGTACGTCTGCTTCGTGAGACCGTCGGGCTTGGAGGGTCTATCCTGTCGTCGAATAGGAGCGGGCGGTGCTGCGAAGGGGTCAAGCGTCCGGCGCGCCCTGCAGCGGACGTCAAGCGTGAGAACTGGTTTTTCCAGGGTATGTGATGGACTGACCGACGAGCCGCTTTGGCCTCTTTCTCTTCAGGAGTCGTCTCAATTTTCTCCTCGTAGAAGAGGTAGTCTCCGCGCATGCGGCTCTGAGACCTGCACGAGCGTTAGCACAAGACTGGATAATGCGGTTAGATTCCATGCGCGAACTCACCATCGCCTCCCGTCCGTCCAACGCTCTAATCCGCCTACTCAATGCAACGGAAAATGGAGCGTGGGTGCCTGTGCTTTATTGGTAGGGTGGTGGGCATTCACCTTGCTTGTGCTCCGCCTCTTCCCACACAAAGACGTTCCCAGAGACGAGTTGTTCACGCTCGCTAGCTGTGAGGCGTCGAGTGATGAGTGGGAGGATACCCAGACGGACTGCTTCGAAGACGATGTGAGCGTCTCGAGCATCACGCAGGTCTGTGGAGGACGCGACGCAGTCAGCTCGAGGTACAATGTGAAGAGCGTGTATAATGGCTCACGAAGTGCAGGGTGAGTCGCATGGCCAGCATTCTCGACAGGACGAGCAGTGTAGAGGGAAGACATGGCGTCAATGGGGCGGGGGTGAGTGGTACCCAAACTCCACCGTCGTCGTCACTTTATAGGCCACGGGGAATCCGAAGACGTTCTTTCCACAGGAACCGAAACGGGAAGGCAGGTCAACACCGCGAAGCCCAGTCTGTTGGGATCCAAGAAGCTCGATTCGGTTAAGAGACAAGAAGGAGAAGAGATCGCACTCAATTGGCCAACTTTGACGCGGTATCTGGCGGAAAGGGGACAGGCGACGCGACGGCCCACCGTGATCGGCCAAGTGTCGCGGGCCTCGGCGTGCGAGGCGTTTATATACCGAAATGAGACGTGACGTGCAAGCATGTGCGCCACGCCGTCGCACCTACAAACGTGGATGTTCGGCTTTGACGTCCATGTCTGCAGTCAATCAGATTGGCTGCGGGACATAGAGGGTTCGTAAGACATACCTCCATTGGAACGTCGCAGTTTGAATTGAGCGTTCGTAACCTTAACTCGAAGACATGGCCATTTTCCCATGCTCCCACTGGTCGGCGGGCTATCTGATTTTCGCATCGGCGGACGTCGAGATGTAAGGATGGTATAATGCGCAGGCAGGGACATTCTTCGGGCTCCGGTATTTCTCCATACGACAGGCATGCGGGGGAAAAACAACATGGATTTGGCTGCCTACTGGTGAGATGCATCGTCATATTAGCCATGGACGCTCGCGCAGATAGTGGAAACGACCCACAGAGGTTATCAGCATGCGCGGGCCCTATCGATGCCGGCTGATGCGAGGCGCGGGGCGTCAGGGTAGCTCCTCCGCCCTGGCACCAGGACGCACGGCCGGACCGCAGATCGAGTTTCCTCAACTGAATGGTATTCAACGAAGCATATGTCTTACAAGAACCGACGCTCGTCGTGGGTCCTGTGTATCCCGGTGGTACCCTGCGGTGTCACATACGCTTCACCGTCGATTCCCAAGCATATGCCGCGACCTGGCACGCGCCCAGCTATGATGTAGTACTATGACGAGCGACACAATTGGGGTCAAGAGCGACGAGGACCGGCCGTCACAACACGGCTGTCGCGGGCGCGATTCGGAGCGGCGGGACGTCCAGAATGACGGTGGGGGGGGGGGGGGGGGGGGTTGCGAGATTTTGCCGCGAGAAGGCCCTGGTCGTCTAGAAAGCATGAGGTCTGTCGGAAGCTCGCTTAGGGAAATTGACTCACCGCAGTCCCGCCTCCGGTAGTGGGCGCGGGTGCACGACCCAGATCGCCGGAGACTAAAACCAATTAGAAAATCGGTAATATAATCGGCATACACTTAGTAGTGAACGATGACAGGAAGCTGTGTCTGTGCTCGGTGTATCCTAGTTCAGTCGTATTAGACGCAATTCAATGCGACGTGGAGCTTATTCTTGAATGAAATCCACAGGGCAGGGAAGAACGTAACAACGTTCCGTTGCCGACACGAGGTAGGGCCGCGGTTGAGACGGGGAGTAAGGAGTCTGCCAAAGCAGATGGACGGAAGTCGGTTCGCGCGAAAGGAGCCTTGGAACTTCCTCAGGTATGCAAGTTGTCGAGAGACTGGATGACGCAAGACCGCCGTTCGTTGACAGGTCTAATCTGAGCGTGGCTACGGCCGGCGTCCATGACGGTTCGAAAGTCGCCGGTGACTCAGGGATGTGTCCAGAAACCTCTACAGCGTCGAGGAGATAGTGACCGATGAGATGAATGAAGGGACAGGTTTGAGGGTGATGACGCCGATACGTGTTCCTGCAGCTTCCTAGTCACAAGCCTGAGGGGGCGATGATGACAATGGGTCGAACGACGTACTTGCTAAGATTCGTTGTCGTAACCGAGTAGGCAGAACCTTTTGTCGCTCATGTCCGCCCCTGCCTCTGCCGCGCGCAGAGACGTGCCGGCATGGGCGGTAACATCCTTGGCGTCCCCGCCCTTCCCTGGTAGTAACGATTGCCTCCATCTTCGCTCCCAATCTGGGTAGCTGCGTCAAGGCCCAGTCACTACGTCACGCGTGGGTAGAAAATCAATCGCAGTAGTGGCCAAGCTCATCTAGGGCGGGCGAATGAGGAGTGGGAGGGGAGCGATTTGGCGGAAAGGTAGTAGGGGTAGAAGATGAACGGCGCTACAGGTCGTCCTGTCCACCCCCGGGCCATCCGCGGCAACAGGTTCGGAACCAAACGGTCCCTGAGAAGGGCTCAGAGGAAGTGGAGTCAGCTGTACATTTAGGTTGAAGCTCAGGTGCGCTGGCGTCGGGCTTGAGCGCACGCTAGTGCCACAGAGCGGCACGGACGTGGAAGAGGTAGCCCCTCGCGGTGGTACAGGAGGGCAGGCGCAGCGACTCTGCGGCCCGCTCGTTTCCCGACACCCAGGGACCCATATGGCGGATGACGGGCTGCGCGGAATGCGCTCATCGGCGGCAAGGTGCGGCGGGCGTAGGGCGTAGAGGCCGTCAGGTCTCGTGGCTCTGAAGAACAGTTCTCGTGAGCACGAGGCCAGGTGCGAGTCTATCAAGGTGCGGGGGGAGTATAGCCCCTTCTCACGAACATAAACGAGTGAGAGCGACTGCATTTCAAAACGGAGCGAACACCCACCTGTAAGAGTCAATAAGACAGTGGGACAGGGCCGTCATGAATGGGGGTCATTTGGTCGAGCTTGAGCGGTACAGGTCATTGTTCCAGTCCTCCAGGTACCATTCCATCCGGTACTAGCGCAGAAGGGGCCTTTGTGACAGAGGCGGCCGTCGGTAGGCGGTAGGGCAGCGAGTCAGCTGCTTGTTTATTATTGAGCGCAGCGCCGTACCCACCGGGGTTTGGCAGGTGCAGCCTGCGCTCGAAGATCGTCTCATGATTGCACTTGCAAAAAGGGGTATAGACGGCCGTGCAACCTGGATAGATATAATATTAGAGGATTGGTTCCCATGTAGTGTGCCTCCTTGCTGCCAGCTACAATCGCCCGAAAGAGGACGTGGTCGATCGGTGGAGATGAAAAGAACCTTAGCTATTCATATCATTTGGTTAGTCACAAGTAGACGTCAGGAGAATGCAAGCACCCGTAAACCTGGCTAAGTGGCATCGAAAGACGTCACAAGTACGACGACCAAGGGGTAGCTCAGCGTGTGAGTAGGTAAGTACGAGTCGGGCGAGAATAGCCACCTTATTACGTGCACATGGTGTGCGATGGGAATTAGTCGCGATGGGATGTATAGAAAGGTCTGGACGTGACGAGGTGATACAGTTCAGCGGGGACTGGTTGAGAGGGAGGAGACATACGTTCATTTTTGGACGCGGTGGTTCTCACGTCCAGATGGCTGCTGACCAAGGCGAGAGCTTGATAGAGCAGCTGGCGAGGGGTCGAAGGCCCGGAAGGCCCGAAGTTATCTACGGCGCACAGTCTTGTCTGTATCCCGGCGGAAGAGTGGCAGGAGCCTATACTTTCATCCGTTCAACTGACAAATGCAGGAAACAAGATGTAGCGGTCAATGTGGCCCAAGCAGTAGCGGTAAGGAAAATCTCTCGAGAAAGCGACGAACGCCGTGTCCGGGACCCGTTCGCGGTCCTCCTTCCAATCCTCAAGGTTCGTAATGAGATTGAGTTATGCCTTGCATTCGCTTTCAGCGAGAAAGGGTGCGTAACGTAGAAGATATGAAGACCTACTTTGTTGCAGGTAATATTTTTCCTGTTTATTCGAGAGATTCCCAGAGCCAAGAAGAGAATAAGGGGGGATATGCCTCTAAAGTGCATCGGCGGCTGCACGTTCTTGCTGCGCGCTGAGACTCGAGTCGCTTTTCCGTCCCGGCGCTTGTGACTACAGGGTGCCTATTTGGCACTATTTGTCCCACAAGCAACGTGAGCGCCCAATGTGCCGCTGGGCGCTTGTTGTTCTATCCTTTGCTCTCCCACGACCGAGTCCCGGGCCTCTGCTGCGTGTACAACATTTTTGTACACGTCTGTTAGATTCCCACTCAACACGGTTTCATAAAATACCTACTCACTGAGTACCCACCAGAATGAGCTTTCCGTTGCGGGTATCCATCGCCCCAGGTATCCCAAAGACGCTCGGCGCTGTTTCATCAGCTACTCAACAACGCTGCGAGATCTTCTCAGGCCACGGGTCTTTAACAAGTATCTTCCGTTAGCTATTCCTCGCGTATAGTCATACTGAGTAACTCGTCACAGGATGATTACACCGACGTTATGGTCGCTGGAACGTCATACTCCAATATCTCGTGTCCACCCTCGGTACGCCACGCTTGCCCTGTCGTCCTCGTACTGGTACCTAAAGGCCATTGCCCTGGTGCCTTTTTCTCACATCTCGACGCGTCGGACTCTATCAGCTCGTGTGCTCTCAGTTCGGATTCTCTTATGCTGGACACGTGTCACTTCGCAACCTGAGGTTAAAGGCACTCCGCAGCGTGTCCCCTTACGAACCTCCGAGAATTCCTGCTCTCTCGCCTCCGGATGCGGCATTAGAAGGTGTGGAGCTCTCCCGGCCCTGGTTGGTAGCGTCCTCCGAGGCGGCATCATCATCATCGAGAGGACGACGGCTCCCTTGCCCGACTCTCCTTGGTTTGTCTCCCTCAGGGAACGGCCGTCATGCGGTCCGGAGCACAGCCACGTACCCAGCCTATCCATATCTTGGTCTTTGAGCCTCGGAACGGGAGAAGCGAAGCTGTACGTTTGCTTCTCATGTGCAGGTATTACCTGCTGATATCTTTCGGACTCTGTTCATTGCCGGACGCGAGCACGGATTCAAGTGCAAACTAGGTACGTCATCTACATCTCGGTGGCGTCATGGACCCGAACGCAACGAATGCATCGAAGGGTTCAAAGGGAATTTAGAAGTCGGTTCTTCTGTTCCGTTTCGGTGCGATGCTATAACAGTCGACGAATCGAGGGCTAATGACGCGCTAGTTCGCATATGAATGACCCCCTACAGCAGGCATCCGGTGAGTCTGTTTCCGGGCCTGACATCTCATCGCGTAGTTACAATGGGCCGGGATGTCTTCGAGTCATTCCCGAGCGCGAAGTGTGCTTTAATAGAAACAGCCTCTGAGGACAATCCAAGTAGGGCAATGGCGCGCTTCGACTGGCTGAGGAGGCAACCACGTCAATCTCTCATTTACTGCCTTCTCTCAGCCCATGCTCACCATGGGTCACGGTCGATCCGAGCTTCCGAAGTCGCCAAAAGACTGCTCAAGCTCTATACTCATGCGCAATCTCCGCACCGTGCAAACCGGCGGCTACAGCTAGCTGTCGTACAACGCCCAAGTAGAGGTAACTCGTGCTTTCCTAGGTGTCGATTTGGCTACTGAGGCCGGAATGCGGAAATGAAACGATGCCAACATGCTGCGCGACGACGAAAAAAGGGTATATAAGGCCTCGAGCTTGTCTGTGATGCACGACTCTTGCCTCAGGGAGGGAGAGCGTCGTACCAGGGTGTCGGTGGCAGTGCTTCTCTCAGACCGCCCGCCACCCAATCCATAATGCCTCGATACTCGCGGTCGTCAAAAAGCATGCTTACCGCGCGTTTTGTTCCCATCGCGCCACGAACTCTGACTAGTAAGTGCCCTTGTTCTTCCTGACATTCAATCGCTACGCCCATGCCATGATTGAATACCCGCCTCATGTCCACCAGATCACTCACTCGTGAGTACTCGGCCGCCCAGGACGCCCACAAATGCCCGTACGTGAGTCCAGCGCGATCGGCCCGAGTTCCATCACGTCCGTTGCTCCCACAAGTACACATGAGCTCGTCGCTTGCTGTGAGCGTGTCGTCGTCTCACCCTTTCTCCTCTGCCCTAAGACACTCAGTGCGAACGCAACTCACTGCCGATGTCGTCGCGTACCAAGACCACAGGCCCACGGCGGGCGGAGACTTCTGGCGTGGCCGACGCCCGGGCCCACGTTGCGCAGCTCTCTCATGCCGTCTCCAGTCCCAATTTGCACGCGCCGCCTTCCGCCCCTTTGGCCACCCCGGCAGAATATCACCCTTGTGGCGTCGGGTTCTCTTCTCGAGCGGGCCGTCGTGACCATGCTGTCGACCCTGTCCGCAACGTCCTCGTGAAGAAGAATTCGTCTCACCGCCTTCATCCAATGACGTTCGGTGAGCGCAGCGAATGGTGGACGCGTATCGACCGCTTCCCAAGACCATGGCAAGACCGCTGGTATCACACAGTGCCGGAGGAGCAGACAGCGGGGTGGATTCGTACCCGTCAGGTCCGTCCGCCCGAACATTTTTTCATGCCGAGTCAGTGCTTAGGAAGGAAGCTCAGCGCGTCGCCGAGGCTTCTGTGAAAGTGCTCGGAGCTACTGGGAAAGTCGTGCACGAGTTGCTCAATATCAGTGTGGACTTCCTCCGCTTTGCCCCCGTTCCGGCTCTTGAGGAGGCTGCACGTACGCTGCTGAACATATGGGACTCGTTGCAATTGGTCGACGTGAGTCTACTCTGCACGGTTGTCATTGTAATTACGGATGGCTCGCTTACAGCCTACTCCTAAGGTAAACCGACTTGCTTGTTTGCGTCTGACAGAGAGGTGTGCCGGTGTTCTCATCTCCGTACGTGAGGAGGTTGCAGAGGCCGGTGGTCATGTCGGCGTTGAACTGCAAAGGCCCATTGCTAGGCTGGTAGAGTACGTGGAAGTACATTGTGGTCCGACGGCGAGATTACTGATGAGCGATCAAGGTCTTTCCACGAAGTCCACGCGTTTCTCGTCAAGCAAGCCCACAGACCGTTCATCAAACGATACTTGCAGCGAGATGAGATACAACGCGCGTTGACGGATTGTCACACTGGACTTAATGACGCGATGAGCATGTTCAGTGTATGACCGCTTCCTCTCGATCACTTCACGTATATCAGGCTAACCGATCAACCCTGGACAGCTCTCGATACAGATCCGGATCCTCAAACAAGCACTGCGCACTTCCGGGCAACGGAGTCAAACCAGCCACCGATCGCAGCTTGACAGGCTGAGCGTATTGTCCGACCTTCTATCTCTCACCACGCGAGAGAATGCACACGACCGCGCGGGGGACGCTGCGGACTTGCGTCAGCTCCTGTGTGCAGCGCTCAAGACGAACGACGATGCCGAGTTCATCCGAGTCCTCCAAGTTGGCAGGGACGAGATGCCCGAGGCGATCAAGACTCTCCAGCGCGCGCTTGACGGGCGGGCACGTCTGTCCCCACCGCGTGATCTTCTCGACAGGGAGTTCATGGAGGCGGGCATCGGCGCGCTGTGCCGCTTGAGCGGGTTCTCGGATACGTTGAGGTTGCCGAGCTGGACGATTACGAAGTATGAGGTGGAGCGTGAGGAGAAGATTGGGCTCGGGTTCTGGTCGGACGTGTATAAGGGGAAGTGGGCTGGGAGGACGGTAGCGATCAAAGTGCTCGCGCAGACGACGCCGCGAAAACTCTTCGTGCATGAGGTTAGTCGTGTTCCAGCGGCGGAGTCCAGCGTCTTCTCTGCGTGAAATGTGTGCGCATTGCTCATACGCCGAGAGAATAGATGTCAATATGGACGAAGTTGCAACACCCAAACGTCCTCCAACTCTTCGGCGCGTCGTCAGCGTCGGGCGACCCTCCGTGGTTCTTTGTGAGCCCGTACTACACGAACGGCTCGCTCGTGACGTACCTGAAGGGGCTGCCTACTCTCGAGACGGCAGACGTGCTCAAGATGGTCTTGGAGATCGCTCGAGGCATGGAGTATCTCCACTGTCGAGGCGTTCTTCATGGGGATCTCAAGGTATGTTCGAACCTCTCTTAAACGTACGAACCCGAAGACTTCATATTGAAAGTGTCTATGACCTAGGCAGCGAACGTCCTCGTAGATGACCAGTACAACTGTGTTCTTGCCGACTTCGGACAGAGCGAGATGAAGTCTGAGGCGTGCCGGATCAGCGGACTGCCGCTTTCTCGTACGTTCGCCCTCCGCCAACTGCTCCGCTCTCTCCCAAGTACTAACTGCTGTACAAAGGTGGCACCCTACGATGGCAAGCCCCAGAAGTGATGTCTGGCCAGAGCAGGCCAACAGCACAGTCGGACGTGTACGCCTTCGCAATCACATGCTTTGAGGTGCTCTCGAAAGGCGCCCTGCCGTGGTCCATGGCGGACGACGGTTCAGTGCGGCATTTTGTCCTCCGTACGTCTGCCTCACAATATCGTTTTCGTAGCTTTCCTTGCTCATGTTCAAGGCCGTCCCAAGAGGAGAACAAGCGCCCACCGCTCCCAGCTACATTCGCAAGCACCTGGTCATGGGCCCCTCGGTTCACGGAGATCCTCGGCGCCTGTTGGCATCGCGAGCCTGCCGTCCGGCCGCTGTTTGCACAGATCGCATACGACGTGCAGCAGTTGAGCGCACCGCCACCCCCTGCGAACCCATTCGTCGGTGTTGACGTCGGTCATATTGGCGCCGCTCGGGACCCAATACCCCCAAGGGTGGCAGGGTGGGCGCTGCCCAAGGCGGACGCTACCGCGCTCGCGGGTGCGTTTGGGCAGATGCGGGTTGGGTATGCGGGCGCGCGGCCGTTTGTGTGGTGAGTGGCCAGACACCCCGGCGGCGGCAACGCTAGTGTTTCTACCCTACCGAGTGCGGAGGCTTTGGGCACGTCGGTGTTTTCCCAAAGGCTCATGAACAGGAAGAGCTGTAATGGGATAGTGACTATTTATTCATGTAGCGTATGTTCGCAAGTGATTATGATGTATGAGTACAGTAGCGCCTGGTTTGGGAACGCTGAACGGCATTGTTATAAAGTAACAGTCGTAATATGAACTCCTCACGAATCACATCGAGTACCAAGCCGTAGCACCTGTGGCACAGCAGCTCGCAGTTCGAGTGCCCATCGACGAAGTGATCTCCAACCCGCCCCTCCCTGATAGGATCATCGCGGCTGTTGTGCGAGGGCCTCGGGAACAAAACACTAAGGTTTGTGCTTAAGGCCCTGCGATACGGCTCAGAGACGTTCCGTCGCAGTCCGCAGTCGACGATGTACACCGACTCGTATCGTTGGAGCTGCACATGGTAAGTGTTTGCTGAGAACGGCTGGCGCAGCGGTAAGCGGCTGTACGTAGACGAGGCGAAGCTTTCGACTGCGTACAGAAGCAGTGCGTACTGCGCAAGAGGTAGATGAATCGTCAACGAGAACAGAGTACCCACAACCGAGGAGGTCTTGTGTAGCCGACGGTGGCGTCGTCCTGTATCCGACGAGAGTCACTGGCCCAGAGGTCGGACAATCGGCAACCAGATGTGTCGAACACGTTGCAAGCTGTCGATGCAGGAGGTACTAGCACAGCAAGTCAGTGTACGCTGCTGATTGCTGTCACGACGGGGTGTACGCAGCCAAGGTGTCGGATCACGGAGGTATAGTAAGAGGCCGGACGGGGCGCGCAGAGAAGAGGGCGGGAAGGGCCGATCGCGAGAACCTAGCGGGCTGGAATGAGACTAGAGACTACGATGCATTGTGATCGAGGCGGGAGAAGGCACTATTTGCGTCGGATGGATAGAAGCGCTTACCTAGTAGACTCGTTGTCGCTCAAGTGTAGGTATGACGACACTATGACTACGTGCTGAGCTCAGAGAGGTCACGTTGGCCCGATGAGTGTAGCAGCCATGCAAGACGAAAGCATGCGGATGAACTCACTAACAACTTGACGAGCGTTTTGAAAGGCTGAAAAAAAGAGTTGAGGATGATCGCGGAAGAGATCGACGAGGAAGATGCCGACGAGAGTCGGACGAAAGACGAGTGACCGAGCAGTAGGAGACCGAGCAGGACGTCGTCTCCGAAGAACAGCGGGGGATACGTAGTCGTTAGCGCAGCATGTCGAGTCTAAAGGGAGAATGGGATGGAAGACGTAGTTGAAGGAGAGCGGCGGGACCGGACTTCAGGCGCAGTGAGATAGGGGCGAGGAGAGAACTAGTCCAGAGATGGCTACTTGATCGACACGGGTGAGAGGTTAGATTGCCGGCGGCAGGACGAGGATAAGCACAAGCGCAGCCATTATTACATCGGGGCAGCAGCAAGGTGAGCGGAGCCGTGGTGGGAGAGGAATACATAGGGCAGCACGGTTAAGCCGATGAAGAGCAGGCAAACACGCGGGACTGGAGCACTTGGCGGACGATTAGCATTGAAGCGGGCCAGAGTACAAGTACAACAGCCAGTCCTATAGAGTACAGTGCGTAGCAGCAGCGGAAGGGAGGGAGCGGAAGCAGTCTATGCCGCTTTCCAGATCGGGGCATATGGCGGGACGCGCTCCGATGCTGGTAATCCATTGTGGTCCAGTAGAGAGGGCGCTGTTGTATTCGGCATGCGCAGACTTTGGCAGCGATGGACGATGCAACAAGCTTGAAGTCCCGGAGACGTTATGTAGAATCGGAAGACGGGGACATAGGTCAGGTTATTCGGTGAGTAGATGCACAGTACCGGCGAAGAGAACAAGGACAGCAATAGCTACATACACATGCTTGAGAGGCAGGAGCACAGAACTGAAATTAGTCAAACGCGCGGGGCTGGAGCAGTTGGATGTCGATTGACGTCGAGCCGGACCAGAGTACAATATAGCATACAGTCCGACGCCCAGCGTATGCAGAGGGAGAGCGGAGAAGGCGGATCCAGTCCGACTCCTCCCCTACACCTTTCTGAATTGACAAGGGCTTCGTGAGAGCACAATTGGACGTGCTCAGTGCCAAGACATAAGGACGTACTACTAGATGTACGATGCATGTGTACGAAGGCGCAGGTGCAGCCAGAGGATCGGAACCCGGCGGGAGAGCGAGAGGATGATCGAGGGAGGATGGAGATGGATAGGTGGGATCGGGAGAGTGAGCTGGAATGAGGCTATGGCGCCGTGTGGTCGGGACCGTCGAGGCCCCGAGAGGACTAGCGTGGTCAGCTCGAGCAAGAGGGCGCTCACGCGAGGTCCTTGCTGGGGTGACGAAGGACGGTCCGCGTGGCAGACGAGGATGGTCATGGATATGATGCAGCAACCGTGTGCAGACGCCGATCTAACGTGTGGAGCGGTCTCACAGAGGAAGTCGTGAACGATAATAGACGCGTTACCTAGTGTAAGATGTGAGGTCCTGGAGAGTGATGATAGGAGAGATGGAGGATGTGATGACCGAGCAGTGAGAGGCCGGACAGGGGGACTCCGAAGAAGGCCGGGGTGAGTAGATGTTAATGCAAGAAGTAGAGTATAGAGGATGGAAGAGAGCTTGGTGAGCGACGGGACCGGAGGGGCTAGTAGACTGAGATAGGGGCGAGGATGAGGACAGAGACGGCTACCTGATCGACAAGCGAGTGGACATTGCCGCCGGTGGGAGGAGGACAAGGAGGCAGCAGCGAGGAGAGAGGGAGAAAGCGGAGCCGTGCAGAGAGCGGGTTCAACAGAACAGTATGGTAGAGTCGATGAGCAGCAGTCAAGCATGCGATGCTGCACGTCGAGCCGGAGCAGAGAAGAGGTGAACAACGCTAGAGGTTTCCATATCGGGCATTCTTGGCGGGATGCGCCTCGTGGCGTGGGAATATCTCCAACGCGCCTCTCTCCGCCGTTGAGGAGGATAGAGTAGGTGGAGGATATCGTTCTTGTCTTCCATTGCATACCCTTTCATCAGATACCTCTGGCACTCACACCGTCATCATCACAAACACTCTCCTTAACACGCGGATCTGCGTCCACCGCCGGAGGAGAGGGCGTCTGTCTGATCAGCGGCGGAGGAAGGACAGCGAGAGGTAGCCATAACAGATTCCCTCTCTCTTATATAACCTCCTCCTCCTACCGCCCTCCCCGTCGTCTCTCTCCTACCCGCCACGACGAGTGCGAGAACGTGTCTGCGCTCCTGGGCTGGCTCTCATCTAAGCGATCATGTCTTCCCGTACAAAGTCTTCCCCTCGCGCCGCACACTCTCCCCTCCCTCCCCCCTCCGCCCCCCCTCCGATGTCCTCCCACTCTTCAGACTCGAGCACAGTCAAGGTCCCTTCGCCCTTGAACCCATCTGCTTCACCTTCAGCAAAGTCTTCGCCTCTACCTCCTTCCTCTCCAGACCCATCTCTCGGCAGTTCTCCCAGCCCGAGGTACGCTGCTCCGCCTGCCTCTCTCTCCACCCAAACAGTTCGTCCTCGCGGCGCCTCCGTATCAACCATCCGCCCGCCCTCCACCAACCCTAGCGGGCCGCACGCCGTAGCTGCTCTCCACATCGCACGCGTCGTCTCAAATCCTCCTCCGTCCACCACCTCTTCCACCACCTTCGCGCCATCTCCCTCCGACTTCCGCTCTCGCAGCCGCGCCTCCTCCACCGCCCATCGCGGCAGATCCACCAGCCCCTTCCGCGACTTCTCTCTCGTCTGGCGCGGCTCCTCTCGCGATGCGCCCACCCCGCCCAACGGCGAGAGCACCAATTGGTGGTCAAAGATGGACCACTTCCATAGGCCGTGGCAGGAGCGTCGCCAGCGCACCATTCCCGTCGAGCAGACAGAGGGCTGGGTCCGCACTCGCGAGGTACGTACGGTTCGCTATGCTTGCATTGCCCGCCTGCGCCTGCGCGCCGCGCACTGGCTCTCCCGCGTCCGATGGTCTGCTCTGGTTGATATGGCAATCTGCCTTCTCTGTCCCGCCCATGCCACCACAGACAGTCTGCCGCTCCGTCATGATCAGGCCGTGCAGCGGGACGCTCCCTTCTTCGCGCGTTGCGGTCCTTGTTCTCCTCCATCGAGCATGTGCGCGCGGATCCACGGCATCCCACGCATTCATTCGCACTTTCCGTGTAGTCAAATTCATGCGTGCTGATAATTCCCCCAGCGCGTCGCGGAAGCCGCGGTCAACGTCCTCGGCACCTCCGCCCAGGTCATCCATGAGCTCCTCGACATCTCCGTCGACGTCCTCCGCTTCGCGCCCCTCGTCGGCCTCGAAGAGGCCGCGCGCACCCTCCTCAACATCTGGGACGCGCTCCAGCTCGTCGACGTGCGTCATCTCTCCCATCACCATCAATCATAAGCTACACCCGTCTGACACTGCCCCTCCCGTGTAGATCAACAGACTCGCCTGTCTCCGGTTGACCGAGCGCTGTGCCACCGTGCTCATGTCCATCCGCGAGGAGATCGCAGAGGCCGGGGACGAGGTCGGCGTCGAGCTCCAGGCGCCTGTTACCCGTCTTGTCGAGTGCGTCTCCTCTCTCTCTTTCCGCTCGAGCTCGAGGAACAGAAGGCTGACGGTTCTGCTGCAGCTCCTTCCGCGAGGTGCACCGGTTCCTTGTCAAGCAGACACATCGGCCGTTCATCAAGCGGTACCTCCAGCGCGATGAGATCCAGCGTGCGCTCGTCGGCTGTCACAACAGCTTGACGGACGCCATGGGCATGTTCAGTGTACGCACTTCCGTTTGCGTGCTCCTTTCGCCGTCTAACTCTCGTTTACAGCTCTCGATCCAAATCCGTATCTTGAAGCAGGTCATGCGCGCGGAGGAACAGCGGCGCGCAGAGTCCGCGGCCATCCTCAACGCGCTCTCGCATGGCGCCCACCGGGCGGATTCTCCGGAATCGCTCGTCCCCCCTTCCAACGCGCTCTTGCTCACCGGCACCGAGCCCGCCCCGGAGGCGGTCGTAGCGAACGTGCACGATCCGCAGCACGTGCTCGCGACGCTGCAGGCGGTCACGGCGCGCCAGAACGAGCGCGACATGGCGCACGACGCGGCGGATTTGCGCCAGCTCATGCGCGCGGCGCTCCAGGCGAACAGCGATGTCGAGATGATCAGGATTCTGCAGGTCGGCCGGGACGAGATGCCCGAGGCGATCAAGACGCTCCAGAGAGCCCTTGAGGCGGAGGTCGAGCGCGAGAGCTTGGCTGAGCAGGAGGACGTGGAGGCGGAGACGGTCGTCCTCACTGCGACGGTTGCGACGAGCACGGGCGAGGCTGCGACCCTCACGCGCTCGGCGACGATCGCGAGCGCCGACAGCCAGCACACCTCGAGCTCGACCAGCGGGAGTGGGAGCGGGCGTTCGCGACGGAGCACGGCGCCGTCGTCGCACGGGTCGCACGCGCCGCCGCGGGACACGCTCGACCGGGAGTTCATCGAGACGGGGATCGACGCGCTGCGGCGGCTGAGCGGGGCCGAGGTCGCGGTGCCGCTCCCGAGCTGGACGATCACCCGGTACGAGGTCGACCGGGAGGAGAAGATCGGGCTCGGGTTCTGGTCGGACGTGTATCGCGGCACGTGGGCGGGCAGGACGGTCGCGATCAAGGTGCTCGCGGAGACGACGCCGAGGCGGTTGTTTGTGCATGAGGTGAGCTGGTTTGTTTGGGTTGTTAGGGTGGGAGGGTTGGGAGGGCAGGGGCAGGGGTCGGGGTAGGAGTCGGGGTCGAGGGTGCATCTGACCTGGTGGAGCCCAAGCCTATCGCTATCTGCGATCGGGTGTGTCGGTCGGCCTCGGTGGCATCGGGGCGGGTTTGTATCTGCGCAGCCACCGGTGCAGATCGCGTTGTGGGTCCATTCAGACCTGCGACACGCGATCTCCTTTCAGTTCGGGGCCTATCTCTTCTCGGATTCGTCCTCCCCATATTCCCGCCGTTGAATGGCGCGTGCTGATCCCCTTCTCTCGTCCCGGCGCAGGTGTCGATCTGGAAGACGCTTCAGCACCCGAACGTGCTCGAGCTCCTTGGCGCGTCTTCGGCGTCGAGCGACCCGCCGTGGTTCTTTGTGAGCCCGTACTACCGCAACGGCTCGCTCGTGGCGTACCTCAAGGGCCTGCCCTCGCTCGACGCGGTCGACATCCTGAAGATGGTCCATCAGGTTGCGAAAGGCATGGCATACCTGCATGGGCGGGACGTCCTCCACGGCGATCTCAAGGTTAGCTAATTCTCCCTGAGCATTCTACCTGATGTTGAACATGTATCGATAGGCGGCGAACGTGCTGGTGGACGACAGAGGCCACTGCGTCCTCTCCGACTTTGGGCAGAGCGAGATGCGGTCCGAGGCCTACCGCCTCAGCGGCGTCGACCTTCCTCGTATGTCATGATCCTACTTTGCCCTCCACTACGGGTACTGACCTTCCTGCAGATGGAACGCTTAGGTGGCAAGCTCCGGAGCTCATGTCCGGCGCGAGCGACCTCACGCGGCAGGTCGACGTCTACGCGTTCGCCATCACCTGCGTCGAGATCCTGAACAAGGGCGCGCTTCCCTGGCCCGCCGCTGACGACGCCACCGTGCGCCACTTTGTCCTCGGTACGCTGATTCCTATAGTCCGTCTGTTCTTCCATTCCTCGCTAACGCACTCGGACAACTGCCTTCCCAGACGAGGACAAGCGCCCCGAGCCGCACCTGCAGCGCGCCTGGACGCCGCAGCTCATCGAGCTCCTGCACGCGTGCTGGCACCGCGACCCGGCAGCGCGGCCTGCGTTCACGCGGATAGACCACGATGTGCAGCAGCTCCGGGCGCGCTTTGGATCGGAGGCGAAGGACTCGCCCGTCCCCGCACGGCGTGCGGAGTTAGAGCAGATGCGCACGCGCAAGTCGCCCGACATGCACCCCATCCCCTTGCCTCTCCTCCCTCGTGCGTTCTCTCCCCCTCGGTGCTCTATCGTCGTCTTTGAGAGATGTGGTGCTGATGTGGTGTGGTTGTGCAGCTGACACGACTGCGTCGTTCGTCGAGGTCGAAGAAGACTCGTCGCCCTCGGCTGACACATCCTACCGCACCGCCATCGGCGAGCTGTCCGTCTCGAACACGACGACGACCCACTCCGAGTCGGCCAACGCGGCCGGCCAGGAGCCCTTGATGCCCAGGCCGAGCCGGACGAACAGCCAAGCGTCCTCGTCGCTGCACGACGGCCACTCTGACCGCTACGACGTGTACCCGCGCCATGTGTCGCCCCCGCCCCCGGACGAGTATGCGCAGAAGTTGAGGGACGAGCGGCGCTATCGCATGCTCCTGCAGCATGAGTTCCATCCTTCGTGTGAGTCATAGCGATCTCTCCCGTGGTTCGCCGTGCTGATGCTGCCCCATTTAGTGACGCTGCCTCTCTGGGAACCCTCGCAAGTGCCGATCGGCGCGGTGGGGTACCACAGCAAGTCCCAAGGCGGCGCGTTCGTCATGCTCTTCAACTCGTTCGACCCTGCCAAGTCGTCCGGCGGCGTCGCAAAAGACATCCCCTCGCTGTACGGGTACGGCCGGGTGAGCCAGGGCAGCCAGCGGCAAGACAAGCGGAACGTTGCGCAGCGCGGGATGGACCTCATCCAGTCTTGGCTGACCTCGTCTCGGAGCCGGAGCGGGGACGTCAAGTACTCGCGTAGGTACTCGTCGCCCTTGCGCGCGGGCCACAAAGCCGCGCATTTGTTCACGGAGTCGACGGTGTATCGGTACATCGAGGACCTCGCGACGCCTAAGAAGTGGTTCAAGGCGAACGTCGACCAGATCCTCGCAATGTACGGTGCGGAACATCGTATATCCAAGGAGGACCTATACCTTGGTGCGTCTGTCACGTTTCACTCTCTGCGCGTCGCTGACGATCGCATCGTCAACCAGTCATTGGCACGCTCGAGGCACAAGACTACGCGCTCTTTGTGAGCCACGAGCACCCGGACTGCCAGGTCGACTTCAACGTGTTCGCCGCGACGCGCGCGGGCCAGCCGTGGGGCGAGTTCACGTTCACGTTCGACCTCTCCTCGTCCTTCCTCGGCGGCCCGAGCTACGACGAGCCGGTCGGGAGCCCGCAGTACGCGAAGAAGATCTCTGGGTACGGGAACAGCGGCCGGTGGGACAGCGTCCTCCTCGCTCGGCTCCGCTTTAAGCCCGACCAGACCGAGCCTACGTCGCTCTGATCAGTGATCGCCTCGTGCGCGCACGCGCTCTGCACCTTTTCAAACTACATTGCACTCGCTTTGTCGTTCATGTCACCCGGTTCCGTACACGGTTTGCGCTCTCCCCGTCTGTTTCGTTCGGGCGTGCGGGGAGGCGGTCTATCTATCCATTGTACATACCACGCACTCGGATTGGACATGTTGAATCTCATAGCTACTGTTGCGTACCTACACCACCACCACCCCATCGCCCACACTATACCTCATCTGGATACGCGTTCTCGCACATTCACATCGCACGTATATTGCAGCAATGTTTCTTGTTACCCCTCTGGAATGTACTATCTACACAAAATCAGCGTTGGATGCGATATGTACTATCGGTGCACCCACCGCCAGAGCGACCCGGATGAGCCGCGTGTGGCTGAGCGCATCTTGCCCTTCGCCACCACTGCGCGTCTTGGTTAGTCTCTACTCCGGGCTCGTTAGATCTCTACCAAAAAATTCTTATTCTTTGATATTGGCTGGTATCTATCTCCGAGCCAAATACCCTTCTCCGCCGTTCGAAATGTGGTGAGCCAGTTGTCGCCTACATCTCTTCACCGTCGTTAATCTCCACGGACATCATCCCATCCAATCCTCTCTACTTTCATCCTACACCTACTCAGGATCTGTTCGAGTACGAAACCTCGGACCTTGACTCTCTGGAACATCTGAAGGCTTACTTTTACCAGTCTTATACACGCTCATCCAAGGCAACATCCGCACGCGCTTAGTCTCCCGTAGGCAGACGACCGATGTGCTCTATCGAGTGAGGGGAGGACGTCCGGCACGAGTGTATGGCCGTGCAGCGCGGCTAGTACGACAGAGCGACGTGGATGTGCCTACTGTGTCCAACATCGGTGATACGGTCCTTGTGAGAACGGGCTCGAGGGTACCTAGCGTGGCTGTCACCACGGCGATTTGGAACATAGACGGTGAGGAATTCAAGCCAAAGGCGCCGCTAAGGGTTCGTCCGCTCTTCGGAGTTGCCGAAAATTCGTGCCGAGAAGGATTTCTACGAGGTACGTTCCAAGTTTTCAGGTGCTCCGTTCCTGCGATGCCTTTGTCGAACACCCTAGACTGAGCTATTCTGTCCAGAACGAAGTTCTACACAAGATCTCAGCTTGCGAATCTCTCTCCCCCTCTGTCACTCTGGTCGAATGTGCAGTCTCTGCCTCTCCCTCCAAGGCAATCACCTCCCCTGGCGGGGAGGCCTCGGGTGGCCTCTACTGTCGACTATGCGCGCTCTCTACTACCAGTTCCGGTGGGATACCTTCCGCCTCGATGCCCTCGCTCATATACTCCCTGAACACCAAGACCAGCTCGCTGATTGGCCAGACGACCACGTTTGGACCGTCAAGGCGGCAGCTGTGGCTCGTGCTACGACCAGCTCACGTGGGGAAGGCGAGCATCCCCGCAAACGACGGAGCATCGAGCGCGAGGTTGAAGATGGCTCCGAGTCATCTGAAAACGCCTCAGAAAATGATTTTGAAGTTCCTCTGAACGACGTGAGTGATGAGGAGGATGTCCTTGGTGTTGCCCCGCGTGCGCCTTCACGTAGATGCAAACGCGCTGGAGCATCGACTCCGCGCACTCTACGCACTCCACGCACTCCACGCACCCCTCGAACACCACGACGTGCTGCCTCCCCCACTGCCGATACAACCCGAGGAAGCGGCAAGGACACCTCTCTTGCTCAACCGACGCCCCGTTCGAAGGCTGCCCTGCGACACCGGAATAAGACGGCGCTTGCTGTGCGCCCGCCGCCGCCTGCAGCCGGGATGCAGGACGTCATCGACGAGGGCATTGCTCAGGAACTCGGCAACGACCCTTGGCTTCGTGCAATGCACGTTTTGCACGTCGCTGCGAGTCCCGGAGCTCTGCCATGTCAAGAAGCTGAGTATGGCAGGGTATTGCACGCGGTCGAGGAACTGCTCGAGGAGGGCAGGGGAGGTTGCAATTGTACATGGTCTATCTGGTAGTATGAGTTCTTGCACTAATCCAAGCCTTATAGACATCTCGGGTGTGTCTGGTATGGGCAAGATGGCGACAGTCCATGCTGTCGTCCGCGAGCTGACACGCGTGGCTGAGCAAGATGTACGTATACTTCTACTTGGCCCTCCTTCTACTGCTCATGTTTCCTACAGGAAGCAAACCCGCTTGCGTACATCGAGATCAACGGCCTCAAGGTCCCGGAGCCCGCTGCCGCTACGGCCTCCTTTGGGAGGCTGTCTGGGGCATGACACGGCGCGCGACGGGCATATGAAGATCAGCGCGAAGGAGACGTAGCGGCACGGCGCGCGTCGGGCCTGCCGGAGGACATGCCTGGTCAGTCCTACATATCTGTGTCGTTCTCACCGCATTACTGAACCTCAACTCTGTCCATCTAGTGTGGTCCTCATGGACGAGCGAGCTTGATCAGCTCATGACGGCCAAGCAAGACGTCGTCTACAACTTCTTCAACTGGCCGATGCTTGCAGGCTGTAAGCTCGTCGTCCTCGCCATGGCAAACACGATGGATCTTCCTGCACGTGTGATGTCTGGCCGCGTTCGCAGTCGACTTGGAACACTCGTTTCTTCGACTGTTATCTACTAACGAGGTCTCTGACAAAACCCATAGGAATGGTTCGGATCGTCCGCACGCGGCTTGCGAGCGCAAAGCTCGGCCTGCCTGCGGACATGCCAAGGGTGATTGCGCCGGACGCGCTGAAGTTCGCTGCGATGAAGGTGTCGTCGATCAGTGGTGACGCGAGGCGCGTGCTCAATATCTGCCGGTACGTCTTGCAGGGCCCTCCGCTTCGACTATGCCCATGTGTCATGCTGACGTCCGATTCGCTGTAGCCGTACCGTTGAGCTTGTCCAGTCATAGAAACGCATGGCGCGGACCGAGGACGTGAAGGCGGTCATCAAGGATATGCAAAACAGCCCGAGGGCCGCCTACCTGGGCGAGCTCTCCTTCCACGAGCGCCTTATGCTCGCTGCCCTCATCAAGTGCGTCAGGAAAGAGGGCGTGGAGGAGATCCGATGGTCCGAAGTAAGTGCTCTTTGATCTGCTTGCAACAATTCTTGAAATGGCATCCTATAAGGTTCAGCACCAGCACCTCGTCTATCTCATTCTTCTATCTGGTGGTAATGCGGAGGATGACAGGGACCCGGCGGCTGCATGTCACGGTAGACCAAGCACAGACAAGCTCACGATCTACATTGTGGACGGTGACGGCGAGTCTATCTACAGCGGCTGGAACGAGGAGCATGTTATCATGACGTTGCGCCATTACTACGCCCTCCGTGACGAGGCTCATGAGACTGTCGCGGAGAGTAGGCGTATCTGGGTTGACACCCCCTTCTCCGTTTCCGCAGTGTAGTGTGAGTGTATTGCGTTGCGGTAGTAGTAACGTGCTTTACTCACTGTTTATCATAGCTTTCTAACTACCGACTATGCCCGCCATCACACAGGCCATGCTCGAGCACTCACAGAAGAACTACGGCGCTCTGCCCTCTGAGCTGCGCCCTCACCGCGTCCGGTCTCGCACCTCATCGAGCGCGTCGCCTTATCCCTTGAGGAACCAACGCTCTGCGCTCTCGCTTGATAAGCCGCGCTCGTCGCCAATCCAAGTCTTCACTGACGCGCCGAGCACGCCGTTCGCTGCCCCTGCTCCGGAGCAGCCAGTCCTTTTCGATGTGCAGCGTGACGCAAACGTCTACTAGTCCTCGCCAGCGCCAGCTCTCGACCAGATCAAGCCGCTCTCGCTTATCCACATTGAGATCCATACCTCCAAGCATGGCAAGATCTAGTCGCGGCCACGCGTAACGTCGAGCACTCGGCGCGTGGCTCTCGGATGGTCGAAGCGAAGCACCGGCAAGTCCGCGCAGGACTGCAAGAAGAACCTCTCGACAAGCTCCGTCATCCCTACGTGAGGTTCAGTCGAGGTTCGTGGGTTTAGACCATAGCTGAGCTTTCTATGATAGTCCATCGGAGACCCTCAGGATCAATCGTCCTCGTCCTCGACGTCTGACAACGCCTGCTCGCGTCCCCGTTCCGGTGGCGTGATCTCCTCCACTGACCACATGTTCTACTCCCACCAAACCTATATCTCACACTCCCATTCGGCGCGCCTGTTCGTTGGAGCATTCGCTCTCCTCTCAGCCCAAGGGAGGAAAGCCACGATTGCACGTAATGCACATCTCGCCTATGCTCCGTCTCATCTCATCTCATTTTGTATCCTGCTGCTATCTTGGCAGTGCGACCTCGGCGATTCCCCTCCCTTCTCAATTACTTTTGATCTATCGAAAACGCCTCTTGCTCTACTCTGCACACCACACCCTTTGCCGGTCCTGATGGCCTGCACCATTCTGGCTAATGCTAGACTAGCTTAGACCCCGCCGCAGTCGCGGAGTTGCTAACTTTCTTTCTCTACACTATCCACCGATGTTGCAGCGTGAACGCTTCAGATTCCAATCGTGCGATATGCAATAGAAGCCAAGGCCGCCCCATATATCCAGCAGTGTCTCTCGACGTCCTCCGTAGCTGTAGGAGACGGGTGCGATTCGGCGAGGATTGAATCCGCTCGGTTGGAAATCTCGCTTCGGAGGGGTACTCTTGTACACACAGATGCGAGTAATGTGAATATAGAGGCTCGTCTGAGCTGACCGCGAGACTGTAGCCTGACGGCGCACTTAAGCCAAGTGCTGCCCAGTGACGTTCACTCGCACATGGAACGGGGCTGGCGGGTGGTGTAGTAGCCCAGCCTATCGACGCCACCCCCTTTGATGATACGGACTGCGCCAGAATGTACTTGTATGTGCAAGGGTGTATATGTGGCCCGGGGACCAGCACATGTGCGCAAACCGACGCCGAGACTCGCCGCTACTTTATGGCGTCAACGGCGGGTGAGTGTGATCGCCGACAGGAAGCGCCATGAGTGAGGCGAGAGATGAATGTCGGGTGTTAAGCCTGAGATATTTCTGTCAGCCCCTGCCCTACCACGGTCAGAGAGCGTTAACGGAACCCTTTAACCGCCCTCATGTGCTGTAGTCGGTGGATACCTATCGAGTATATACACCTCCTGCCGCTGCGTGATGATTGTGGGTTCACGTGCGCTCGCATATCAGAGCGGTATAAGAAATGCAACGAATACTGGAACGAAGGCTAAAGCAAGAGAAGCGGACGATACGTGCGTAGACGGCCAAAGGAGAACCTTGGGCATACAACGAATAATTCACCGAAGCCTTGGGCTGTTTGATGACCGCTGAACGTTACACTGACGAAGGTTCAGAAACGATAGTGACGGTGAACGTACCAACGGTGGTATTTCATGCTGCTTCGTGCGTGCAACATCCCGATATGATCACCAGTATGCCAAGGCTCGGGCCTCGAAAGGGGGATGTGATCTGCGAATAAAAGGTACTAGAGCGGGCAAATAAACATATGCCGTACATCTCTGACCACTAGGAAGCTGATGTATCATCCAAAACGAGAAGAGAACCTCCTAAGGTAAAGTATGCGATAGGTTGCCCACCTGGTGATGGAAAGGAGTCTGTACTGGCCTCGTGCGGACGAAATGATGGAGGGATCCAGCACAAACGACGAGGGTCCAAACCGGGACTGGCTCGGCAAAGCCAGTCCTCGTCGTAGAAGAAAAAGGGAGTTGAGCAGCGATTTGGTATGTGCACGAGTAGAGGTTGTAGTCTTGATGGTATGGAGATGTATGACCTGTTAGTGATGACAGCCCGGCCGTCGGGAGAGAAGGAGATATGTTGGATAGCGGATGCTACTCGTCCGCTTAGCTTGTGCTCTGGGACGGCCAGGGGAGGTGAAGGGCGAGGGGAGGTGTTGTTGGGAGGGATGAGCTGGGTGAGGTCGTACAGGAACACCTCGCCTTCATCTGTGCCTGCGAGAGCGCGCGTGCAGTCCTCCGAGAACGCGACAGATGTGATCCAGGAGGGGAGATGCTCGATCCAGAAGACACGGCCCGTCGTCGCGTCGTGCAGGCGCAGTGCATAGTATTTGCCATATTTGTCTGCAACTGGCTGTCTGGAAGGGGCAACCAGGAGGTTGGCGTTGGACGTGTCCGGTGGAGAGTGGCGTTGATAGGCAGCAGAGAGGATCCACCGCCCGTCAGAGGAGACAGCAAACGCCCTGATATGATCACGATCAGACTGGAAGAGGACGTCGGAAGGGATCCGCTGCCCGTTCTGCCCGATCTTCCCCCGGCGGATTGTCCCATCATCGGATGCGGACAGGACGTGCTGCTCATCGGGCGTGAAGGCGACACCGGTGACATCATCCCAGTGGCCTGTGAATGTCTCGCTCAGTTCTCCAGTGTCCGCCTTCCACATGTGAACAGCGTAATCTCGCCCTGTACAAGCAAAGAGGTTGCCTGTAGGAGACCAGGTGGCGCAGGGATAGACACCGCTGGAATGATTGATGGTGCGCATACAACGACCTGTAGAACCCTCGAATATCCGCAATTCGTCACCATACACCACAAGGATGAGTTTCCCCGTCGGCGAGATAGTGACTGCTTGTAGATTTGTCTGACGGTCTCCCCGGAGTTCTCTATCCTCAACCGTTGAGCCCCGTGCCACCTGCTTGAGTATGCCTGTGATGGATACCGTCCTGGGCGCGTTTCGCTTGACCTCCGAAGGCCACAGATGAATCTGCAGCTGGTGACCGGTGGCATGCGCGATGTGAAGCCCATCAGGTGCAAAGGTGGCGGCATCTGCGCGCTCATTGCTTGCGGTCTTCACTCGAGCTCCTGTCGAGACATTCCACAGAGTGATTGGCGAGTGCTCGTATGCTGCAGCAAGAAGGCCGCTCGGATAGAACGTGAGGGAGATGACTTCACTCCGGCCTGGCAAGGACCGCACCTGCTGCCCATCCGACTTTGTCCAGAGAATGATCTCGCCGGAGTAGAGACCACACGCAATTAGGCGGCTGTCGGATGATACGGCCACCGTGCAGACCTCCGAGTCGTGTTTCAGAGTTCGGATGGGCTCGATGTCTGTCTCCGAGTCCCAGTCGATGCTCCGTGTGTCCCAGATTTTGCACGTCTCATCCCAAGAGCCAGAGAGCAGGTCCCCATCTGGGGAAAAGATGACATGGCACACCAAAAGACTGTGCCGCAACACCACCATCTTCTCGGGAGAGGCCACCCTCCAGAGCCTGACAGTCTCGTCATCAGATGCAAAAGCAGCCAGTGTGCCATCGGGCGACCATGCAACCGAGCGAACGCAGCCTGTGTGTGCCTCCCAGGTGTTGAGATTAGCCCCCGTCGCGACGTCCCAGAGGTTGACCGTCCCGTCATATGAACCGGAGAGGAGCTCCTTGCCCGTTGGTGAGAATGATAAGCTCCG